>JAWPHD010006238.1:0-148141 GCA_037043455.1 Cyrtodaria siliqua | reverse complement strand
CAAAAATTGTTTTAAAGCTTCAATATCAGATTATAAATATTCAAGTTATTAGTCAGAAACCGCAAAAACCTTCAATTTTTAAAAAGCTAAGGTTCATTACTCAGGCAGCATAGGTGCAATATGACTTGCCCTAGATATGGCCATAAACATTGTCTTAAAAGTTTTATGAAGATCGGATGATAAATATTCAAGTTATTGGTCGCATGTGTCCATGAGGCGATGCAACAATTATTAGCGGGTGATTTAAAAGCGGGGATATAATAAACAATGGAGGTACATATTTACAGTACTGTACAAACATGTACATGCATTTTCTGTACTTATGGTAACAATTTTATTTTTTTAAGGACAACAGACAAAGTGATCACAATACTCCACATTTGAGCTGTGCGGTTTAATTTTAAAGACAACAGACAAAGTGATCACAATACCCCACATTTGAGCCGGCTCAAAGGTGAGCTATTGGGATCACTCTTCGTCTGTCGTCCGTCCGTCGTCCATTTTTAGCTCAACTGATCAGAGATCAGCGGAGCTTATGCCGTGGTGCGGCGTCCGTCGTCCGTCTGTCCGTCTGTCTGTCTGTCCGTAAACTTTTATTTGTAGCGACTTCACAGCTGAAACTACTGGATGGATATTCATGAAACTTTACAGAAATGTTGCCCATAAAGTCTAGTTGATCCTAGCAAAATTCATGTTGATGTGAAATCCAAGATGGCCGCCAAAGCTAAAAATAGAGTTTTAAAATTCAAGTTTGTAGCGACTTCTTCTTCAAAACTATAAGTGATATTGATATGGGACTTTTTCTAAAATGATCAGCATGACATGATGTTGATCCTAGTCAAAAATCGTTTTGATTAAACGTTAAACATGGCTGCCAGCGGCCATCTTTGTTTACATAGAGTTATATAGTAAAAACTTGTAGCGACTTCTTCTCTGAAACTACTTGGCGGATTGTCATGAAACTTCACAGGAATGTTGCTCTTGATGTCTAATTGATCCTAGAAAAATTTCAGGTCGGCCGGAAATTCAAGATGGCCGTCACAGCTAAAAATAGATTTTTAAAATATAAGTTTGTAGCGACTACTTCTTGAAAACTATAAGTGATATTGATATGGGACTTTTTCTAAAATGATCAGCATTACATGATGTTGATCCTAGTCAAAAATCGTTTTGATTCAACATTAAACATGGCTGCCAGCGGCCATCTTTGTTTACATAGAGTTATATAGTAAAAACTTGTAGCGACTACTCCTCTGAAACTACTTGGCGGATTGTCATGAAACTTTACAGGAATGTTGCTCTTGATGTCTAATTGATCCTAGAAAAATTTCAGGTCGGCCGGAAATTCAAGATGGCCGTCACAGCTAAAAATAGATTTTTAAAAAATAAGTTTGTAGCGACTACTTCTTGAAAACTATAAGTGATATTGATATGGGACTTTTTCTAAAATGATCAGCATGACATGATGTAGATCCTTGTGGAAAAATATTTTGATTCGACGTTAAACATGGCTGCCAGTGGCCATCTTTGGTTACATAGAGTTATATAGTAAAAACTTGTAGCGACTACTCCTCTGAAACTACTTGACGGATGTTCATGAAACTTCACAGGAATGTTGCTCTTGATGTCTAGTTGATCCTAGAAAAATTTCAGGTCGGCCGGAAATTCAAGATGGCCGCCACAGCTAAAAATAGATTTAAAATAAAAAAGTTTGTAGCGACTACTTCTTCAAAACAATAAGAGATATTGATATGGGACTTTTTCTAAAATGATCAGTATGACATGATGTTGGTCCTTGTCGAAAATCGTTTTGATTTGACCTTAAACATGGCTGCTTTGTTTACATAGAGTTATATAATGAAAACTTGTAGCGACTACTTCTTTGAAACTACTTGACGGATTTTCATGAAACTTCACAGGAATGTTGCTCTTAATGTCTTATTGATCTTAGCAAAATTTCAGGTCGGCCGGAAATTCAAGATGGCCGCCACGGTTAAAAATAGATTTTCAAAAAACAAGTCTGTAGCGACTACTTCCTGAAATCAAAATCAATCAGTAGAGCTTCAAGGTCATTGACCTCTTGTTACTCTAATAATTCAGTGTATATATTGCAGAGAATTTTAAGCACTTCATCACACACCAAAATCATCAAAATCCATTGAGTAGTTGAAAAGTTACAACTATTTTGGGGCAAAGGGAGGAGCGGATTCCATGTTCGTTCCTGGTCTGCATACCGGTTGCGGTTTCTGTAACCATGTGTTTTCACAGCTCATCACCCCAAATAAAATCAAAAAAATTATGAGGCTGGTATTCCTGTGGATGCTGTAATGTAGCACCCTCAACTCCAGTAAATGGGTCAGGATTTCTTGGAGTAAAGTTGTCCGTAATCCAGTCGGCATGAAACCCTCCGAGTCCGAATCCGAGGCGAAAAAACCCTGAAGTCGCGGACTCCCGGTCGCCGACCAACAGCAGGTCTTCCCCTGTACATTCAGTACGTTTTCGTCGTCAAATCTCATTTTCAAAGTCTTCAGAACTAAAATCGGAGGTATTTCAGACATCATTGTCACTACCTTCACTCGATACATCGTCAATGTTCGCCATTTTGAAAAATTCCCCGAAAAAAAAACAAGCTCAAAATCACTTTTTTGAAAGAATTTTCTACTTTGAAAAATGAGGAAGTAAACAGAAATCAGTGCGCATGCGTTATTGAATTTGTTATTTCCGGGCACATATTCGAATGACGTTTTTACACACTTTTCTATGGAGCACATGTGTACATACTGATGAATCGGTATCGCGAATAGAAAGGGTAGGTACTGATGGATCGGTATCCCGAATGAAATGGGTTAATTAGGGATCGCCCTCATGTTTGCAAACTTCGACGCTCAAGTTTGTCGTAGCATAAAGTTATGCGCGAATCAGTTAAGGCAAACACTTAGCGGTATTTGCACAAGTTGTTTGCAGATATCAATCAATCGAGTGTTTCTTGATTGTTCTACTATCACTTATAAACATCACTTAGAAAGTATGAGACTAGCATATAACATAACTTGGCAAATATCAGATTTATCAGATGACAAGACTTGGCAAATATCACATATTAGTAATTAACTTAACTATATTAGCCTTGTTTTACTAGAAACTCTACACACAATACGACGCAAACTCGGCCAATATGAACCGGAAATCGGCCAATATGAAAAAACAAGGCCAATATGAAGAAACTCGCCAATATGAGATTTAAGTGACGTCATTCACCTTCGCTTTTTGACATATAAATGAAATTAACGCTACTGTAAATAAACGCAAAGTATGTCAAAATAATTTGATTTAAAAGAAATTATACTGTAGTGGCTGTTAATTAATAAAATGTTCATTAAGTGTTTTTATATTGTCCGAGTTATTGGTCCTCGGACTGTCATATTGACCTTCAGCCGATATGGCAGTCCTTGGACCAATATGAAACCACTTAATTAATAACATCATAATATCAATTGATTGTTCTACTATCACTTATAAACATCACTTAGAAAGTCTCAGACTAGCACATAACATAACTTGGCAAATATCAGGCTATCGCAAAACATCACTTGGAAAATGTTCAATATATCACATATTTACATCACAGATTTCAGAACGTCCCATAAATCAATAGACAAATTTCAGATATTACTTACACAGACTTTCATATAAAATCACTTTTGCATTACTTTTGCATTATTTTAAACTAATCAATGTTATTTTTCTTATCCATTTTTCTTTACCATTGACTAACATTCAGAGTTTAAAGTTTCAACACCATACAAATTTCAAACACTGGAATCACAGATTTCACTCTAAGTTCAGTTTTGCAGTATTTCTGAAACGGCTGGTGAGTGCCCTAAGTAAGGTCCATCTGCTTGTCTGGCCACACATATTTGCTTCACGTTGGAGGTGGTGCTACAACCTTCTGGATTGCCTCTTTCTTTGCAATTTTCATTGGCGTCTCCGCAACTGGACACACCTCCCCAAGTAAGGTCTGGACATACTTGAATGTCTGTCTCTCTTTCCTGACCCTTACTGTGGCTTCTCCTTTTTTGTGTTTTGGAAACACAGTTGTATGTCTCAGTACGCCAGCTTTGGTTGTTGCATCTTCTCTGATAACATTCTCGTTGAAATGGAGAGCTGTCCATCACCAATTTTTCTACTTTACATGATGCGTCTGTACCTGAAAATTATAAAAAGAAATAAGAAATATATATCCTCTGCTATAAATTGCATTATTAGCTTATATGGTCTCTACTTTAGCAAATTATATGTAGAGTTTTTTTGAAGTTAAAACAGATGGGAAAAGGCCATAAATCTGCAAAAAAATATTTCATGTGAAACACAAAGATAATATGCACAACTAGGCTTGTTACTGAACATCCATGCCCAGTTTTGGAAATCCGGCTAAGGGTTCAGGAGAATTAGTCCGGAAAAAAAATGTGTGTATTAAAACCTTTAAAGGGCCATAACCCTGGTAAAAATCATTCAAATGGTACACGGCCAAGACATGCAGGATTAGACTTGGTACTGATCATCATTGCAAAGTTTCGTTGAAATCTGGACAGGAGTTCAAGAGAACTGACCCAGGAAAAAACTCAGTCAAATGTTTGTGTATAAACACCTCTAAAGGACCATAACCTGTTATATCACTATGCATGCAGAAGTATCTCACTCTCGTTTAAGTGCCCATCGTGACTAACTTTAAAAAAAGACCCTTGGAATATAGTTTGCATTAAAACTGTCGAAGCAATAATCTACAAAGCAATACTTTTATTTGAAGGAAAACAACACCGGAAACATAATCCCTGTTACTTACTGGGTTTTAACCATTTCCTGATTGGAATGTCTCCATGTGAGCATGCACTGTATTTCCCCTTGTGCCCCTCGTGAACGTTTTGGATGTGATTGGCCACCGACTGCCATTTGAACATCATCAGGTCTGGGTCACCATCCGGTGTTGAAGCTGCTATCCAATACATGTGGTTGCTGATGGAACAGGACCACTCTCCAACGTCTTCGCAGCCTTTTGTTTTAGCAATGGCCATCAGCTTCTTCTTAGTACCTTCATATGCATGCTTATTGTTAACTTTAATAGTCATGGTTCTGTCTTGTTTAGAAGTAGAAGTAGAACTAGGCCTAAAAAAAAAATATGTGTGTTTTCGGTTTCCCGACCCACCCTACTTTTTCACCGCCGACCCTAAATATTTTTAGGAAAAAAAAAAAAAAGATATTGCAATCAAACAACAAATATTTTTATTCAAATGATAATTTTATTAGCATCAATTTAACATGAATTCATAGTTTAACATAACAAGTGACAAACAGTATGTATCCTGATGAGACACAGAGTTGTTAAGCATCTAATCTGGATCCAAACTGTTTGCAAAGGTTATCAAGAAGTTGCCTTAGTACAAAAATGGCATAATATATATATGCGAATAATATATATAAAACAAATATCTAAAAAAAACACTTTTTCCTACCTACCTACCCTGACTTTTTGACAGGGT
This sequence comes from Cyrtodaria siliqua, assembly GCA_037043455.1. Lineage (NCBI taxonomy): Eukaryota > Metazoa > Mollusca > Bivalvia > Adapedonta > Hiatellidae > Cyrtodaria > Cyrtodaria siliqua. The sequence goes on along the minus strand of JAWPHD010006238.1, from coordinate 142,604 downwards.
AAAACCAGAAACACACATATTTATTTTTTTAGGCCCTATGTGTGTGTGCTCTTGAAAATCTTAATTTTGATGAAGACGTTGTTACCCAGTGATATTATACCGACACTGGGCCAACCAATCACATAACAACCCTTTATATGTTGAATGTAAAGCAAGGGAGCAAATGGTTATCACTTTTATGAAATCTTTGTTATGTCATGGCAGTGGCTCATGAAGTGGACGTTTTAAAGCAGAAAATTTGTCTTAAATCAACAAATCCGCTTTTGATATGTTTTTAAGTATTAAATATGATTATAAATACGAATTTTTACTATGCCGTTGATGTATGTTCAGTGAAAATATGTTTTTAAAGATAAAAATGGAACAGGCAAACAGGCATTGCTAAAAAATCAAAAAAAATCTAAGGGGAAAAACTCTTGCGCGAATTACCGGAAGTGACGTCATTGGGAACAAACTATTTTTTGTTTACATTGGGACTGAACGCAAAACAGTATACCTTGTGTGAAAATGTGAGATTTAAGCGATCATGATACTGAGTCGGGGGAAATGCCCGTGATAAGACGGTTAGACAATGTGCAACCTTACGATTTTGAGCCAGAATACGTGTCTGAGGACGAAAATACATCGGATTCATCAACTGATGATGAAGTCGAACGCGGTGCAGGTGCAAATGGTGAGCTTGTAAAGACTATCGTGTCATGTCATTTGTTACGTTCAGTGGCTCATTACACTATTCACTAATCTAACAAAATAGTGTATTTATACACTGACAGCAACAACAAACAAAAAACAACGTAAACATTGTTTTCATCGAAATCTGACAGTAAGTCACCCGCAACACTGCAATATCTTGGTACATACACAATAACTGCGAAATGTAGTATATTCCGAATGAATGGACATGGTCTAAATACGAGCGTCAGATTTTTTTGCCGATAAGTAGACATGGAACAAATATATTTACTAGATATTATCCATAATTGATAAAAAATGAATAAAAACAATAATAAATGAAACAGCATATAATTTCGGCACCATAATTTCTATAGTATTATATATTTGCCATAAGTCGCCATCAACACCAAACACTCTAGGAGCGGTGTTTGCAATATGACACGCTCTCTAGTCTCCACTGCCCCCAAATATCAATACAGACTAATCAAATACTGCGGTGCACTATTGAAGTACAGCCTAATTAGGGTACATACGTCGGTATATCACAAAAGCACGCACCATTTAGGGAAACCTAGTTTTATGATATATTTCCTGTTTATTGCAATTACTTGAGCGGTGTAATACCGCCGAGGGCAGACGCGTATTGCACAAGACGGATATATCACATGATATGCGAGCTCTAATTGTAGCGCACGAAGACAGAAAAATACTATAATTTAAATAATATAGCCAAATGTATTATGAGCACGATATAGACAGTTAGTAAGTATACTTAATCATGTATACTCACTCCTGATATACAGATCGAAAACAGACCAAACATCAAATCACCATAATAAAAAGTTTATTATTTTATTATACCTACTTGTTTTACTTATTGCAAGAGCTAAGAGGCGTTATTGTTGTTGCTTTGGCATAAAACATTACTGAATTAATATAAAAGCTAGTAATATTATTAATTTTCTGCCTTGTAATAGATATTCATGAAATATTTTGTTTGTTTTTTTCAAATCCATAGACCTATATATGTTGATAATATATATTTATAACACTATTGGCAGAAGGGATGTATAATTTAAAATTATTAAAATTAAAATTTGGAGACAAAGACACAGTGTTTATTTCACCGGATTCATTTAAATGTATATGCTGAATGTTCTTAGCAATATTTAAAAAAAAAAAGACGGCTACATATTATTAGCGCCGTCAACTCTTCATTGATTCACGTAAAGACGCATGCTTCTAATTCAACAGCTCAACATTCACGGTGTATATAAAGATCTAAGACTATACACCTTTCTTCAATTTAGCATACGTATACCCGAAGAGGTGCTAAGATAATTGAACATAAATTTCAATCTTACTTCATGTATGAATTTCCTTCTCAACGCCGGTAGAATAGGCGAATACAACTTGCTTGGAAACGGTGGGGTTATGCACTTCTCGTTTTAATAGTCAAATATCGTTGGTACCGCTGTTGATTTTAATATGCATGGCCTTTTCTTCTCCAAATTCAAAGATAATGAAACCAAAGGATTGACTTCCCATGAAGTCAACTGAAATTTTTTGCTACAAACTCGCGCGTCTTTCGTAGGTTCCCACTTGCTCGACTTCAGTCGGGCAATTTTCTTCGGTAACTGTCTACCCACTCTTCAGACTTAATATATCATTATCTCGATTAGGGAAACGAAAGAAACTTAGGTTATTATCTTGTCCTTCTTTATGCAAACTTTTTCACCCAGCAAATGCACACAGCATTTTGAACAAGTACCATAAAACGTAATCCTACATAGACAATACTATACAACTCAATACGACACCGCTAATCGTTTGGTACCAATGACGTCACGGGATCACGTGACACTTACCAGGGCGAAACTCTAAGCGTGTGCGCTATGAGATAAAATTGGCTACTGTGAGAAAACGGGACAACCAATAAGTGTAAGATTTGAACAGATTGTATATTATATATATATATATATATAAATATTTCCGAATATATACTCAAAAGACACGCCATATTTCACCTTTAACAAAAGTTGAAAAAAAATGAGTTGAATACATTAGAAACAAGGAACTGACTTAAAAGATACAACCCAAATCAGCAGTTATGTTATTGGTAGCGCAAAAAATTAATCACCAAATAATACCTTTCGCAACATGCCAGACGTTGTAGTAATGTTGTGCACCACTCAGGTTTTCACGGATCCATTTCTGTATTTGCAGATGACGGTCTGTTACTATCTGTGATATCGACAGGCCCTGCTCCTTTAGGAATTGGACAGCTTTTATCAGACCCTCCTCTTCCATGTTAGTGCTGCCATTGACTTCATTGCTCTGAAAGTAAACAAGTGATTCAATATGAAAATATATTAATATGCTTTTAACTACCTATGTATTAGATTCGTTAGAAACCCTCAGTGATCACTTACTAGAATTAATGAATGTCAAAAAAGAGAAAGCACTTATAATTTATTTGGTATTACAGTCGATTCCGTTTAATCGCATATCGGTTAATTGCATAAAGTTTTGAAACACAAAACCATTCGTATTCTTTTGCATGTAAAAAACCCCCGTATAATCGCATAGGTTTTTGTCACATTCCGGATAATTGCATAACGAATATCTGGCTAATTGCATACTGAAAGTCAAATTTACCTGTATTTTGCAACTGTTAATTGATTGACGCGGTCACAGAGATATGCCCGAGGCAAATTGATTGACAAAAGGTGCTAATTGACTTGCCGAAATTTAGTTTGCCATTTTGTGCGGTTTCCGTAAAGCTTCCACGCCATGACGATCGCTCACCAGTTAGCATACACGATTTAATAATAAGTTTGTACGCAATGTAAAGCAATGTGTTGTTAATTATTTACTGCTCTCAGTTTGCTAGTGTCGGTAGAGATGTATATGACATTGAGTAGCTCATAGAGGTTACTTAATAAATGAAAAATAAAATAAGCTTTTGTGTTATTATCATGGCTGTGTAATTCACACTACAAACAATAGCAAAGCGACGCAGGTTGAAAGAAAACAAATACGCATAAATATTGCATAAAATCTATCAAATAACAGTAAATACAAAATGGATATGCACAATAATAATCCTATCAAACATCTTACATAGAATTAACTCGCTTTTATGGAGTTTCTATGTAAGTATTAACAGAACAGTAAAACGAAAGTAGAAACGTGCACCGCTACATGTACAAAATGTTCAATTTCGGTTATTCGAATACTCCGGTTAATCGCATATATTTTCTTGACAAATGGGCTATGCAAATAACCGAAATCGACTGTACACAGATTTCACATAACTTGTGTGTAGGAGTGTTATAAAGCCATGCCATATTTATCTTATTCCACTAGTGAACTATGCAAATTAAGGCCAAATCATCTTTCATATTTTTGGTTAAGCTTGGAGTACATCGGACTTATCCATTTCAGTACAGAGTATGTTTCTCTTTAGACAAATCCGAAGGCCAGCAGAGCTTATGGGATGGCGAGTTGTCCATCGTCCGTTCGTCGTCCGTCGTCCGTTAACTTTTGCCTTGTAAACACTCTAGGGCCTTCATTATTAATCGAATCTTTACGAAACTTTGCCAGTGTCTTTATATCAATGAAAGCTCGGACAAGTTCCAAAAAAAGGCAAGATCGAAATAATTTCACCGGAGTTATGGCCCTTGTTTTGCTGAAAAATGCCATATTAAGCCTTGTGAACATTCATTTATTATTTCATTCATTTATTATTTGATCTTTACCAAACTTGCACAGATTGTTAAAATTAATGAAAGCTCGGACAAGTTCGAAAACCAGCTAGATCGGAATACTTTAACCGGAGTTATGGCCCTTGTTTTGCTGAAAAATGCCATATTAAGCCTTGTGAACATTCATTTATTATTTCATTCATTTATTATTTGATCTTTACCAAACTTGCACAGATTGTTAATATCAATGAAAGCTCGGACAAGTTAGAAAACCAGCCAAATCGGATCAGTAACAGCGGAGTTATGGCCCTTGTTTTTTCTGAAAATTGCTATTTTCTGCCTTGTGAACGCTTTAGCACCTTCATTTATTATTTGATGTTACCAAACTTGCACAGATTGTTAGCCAGTAGAGCGTCCAAAATAAATTTCTAGGTAAGAGCTAAAAAAAGAATCATGCTTTCTACATAATGTTAGATGAAAGCAAGATTGTTGTGTCCCTTTAAAAACCCATTTTCCCCTGAAGAATCACTCACAATTAGTATAAAAAGCTGTACACATAATACATGCACCAGTTGTACATCCAAAACTTTTCCACTGTCAAGGTGGATGAATGTGTAGGATCCATACTTAGCAGAGTGACCTGGACTGTCTGCTCGACCATCACCACCCACACTGATGTTGGGATCCCTCCGACGCAGAACAGAGAACATGGCCTGCTGTTGCCTGTGCCACACTCTCTCAACAGATGGGATCAAGTAGGTCTGTTGGTGGTTCATGTAGGTGTTGAGGCTGATGGACTGGATGTTCGCATGCTCCAGGAAATGAAGGGCCTTTGTCTCTATAGCACCACTGAATAAAACTGATGCACTTACTATGTTGCCAGCTGGCACATTTCCTACAAAAGGCTGAGAGTTCCAGGTCCATGTCCAACCGCAGGAGCATTCTTGTGTCACTGCGACAAATGAATGCATTGTCTTGCTGATCCTGGCATGTGTAGATAAGTGGCACTCTCGACAGATGGTGAACAGGGAAAGAAGGTTGTCTTGGAAGATGATATACTTTACTTCATCCGCTGGGTCTTTCCTGAAAAGGATGCATAAATTATAAGTTTGGGACTCTTTTAACAGATGAGTGAACCTTTTCAAAAATGCGAAGCTCAGCTTGAGTTGCTTTCACATTTACAGTCTAATAAAAGAGGATTTTACTTAAATGTTCGCTAAAATTTGAAAACAAAATCAATTAAATAATTTATTAAAAGTCACTGCCTCCCTTTATTACGTGATTAACTTCGATGACAACTTTGTTTGTTTGGTATTTAGCAATTTTAGTTTTATATGACGGTTGATTTAATGGTAAAGGCTGGGTAATACCAGTACTTAAACATCTCACCATCCAAAAGAATTGACACTTTCTCACAACTCGAGCTCCCAGTGTGATTTGAACCTGCAGTGGTGAGAGGCGATAAGGTTTCAAACTCATTGTCTTTGCCTCTCTGCCTTAATATGACAAACATACCATGCACTGCAGGTTGGACATTGACCAGCCCGTTGAATTTATTTCAACTGTAAATTTGAAATGAAAAAAAAACAAAAAACATAAATATCATAAATGACATACTTTTCTCCATCACTGCATATCGACTCTTCCAACTCGCCTTCGGATGGAATTTACGTCAAATCATCTCTCAGGCTCTTGAATGTGATCTGACTGCCGAACGCTGTGTTGGGTGTGTCGGTATTCGACGTGGTCATTTTCGTTTTCTTGGGAGTAGAACACATGGGCATAGGTGTCACAAATGTTGTACATGTAGGTGTGTTGGTTTGCAGTGTTGAGCCAGGTGTTGTTATGTCGCACTGTGTAGACTGGCTTCTGTAAGAGTACTGAATATTGTGTTTCTTCTTCTTAGTCTGCGTACCTGTAGATATAAAATCTTCTTAGTCTGTGTACCTGTAGATATAAAACAATAACCTGTTAATAGTAAAAGAAATATACACAACTTTAACTATACAAACATTGAGTAATCACCTATTACTGAGTATATAATTTTATAATCACCAAAAAAACCCATTAAAGTAATAACTCAAATTCGGAAGAAGTAAATCAAAATGTTTGACAACATATCAGTATGTTACGAATATATACCTTATGTTGTTAACAGTTGATTCAGAATTGAATTTTGTTGATCATCACAATGCATTATTAAGAGCCAACCAGAGGAGAAATTGCACAGGAATTTAGTGAGAAGCCAGTGGATTTCAGCAGTGGCCAGTTCACAAATTTATCAGTTGAACTACATAACATTCTGTATTTCAAACTCTCTTTTATTCCAACATAAGGATAAGCCAAATTACCTTTAGTTGTCATCTTCTTCTTTGGACCACTTCGGTTGGAAGGATTTTCAGCAAACTTGGGCCTCTCGACTGCAACAGGTGGTTGTTCTTTAACCTAAAGTTAAAAAGCAATGTTTCTCATCCTAGTTCAAGGTGTGCCACAACGTCTATTAACCATACACAGACATGTCTGTTTGTTGTAGAAACAGCTGAAATTATGATATATATCTATAACCAAGGAAAATAACTGTTTAAAACATTAGATGACTGATGTTGTAAAAAAAATAATCAAAAAAGAGCAAATCTGATATTATATTATTTTTTATCAACAGTGAATTATGTGCTACGCAATTGTCTGTTCTATTCAATTCTATATACCGAAACCAGTCTTACCTTGTTCTCATTATTCGGACTTCGGCATATATGTTAAAATGTATTTGTGTGATATTTTTTTAAATAAATGATAAAAAAAACACATTATTGCAGTTTTTCTTGTATTTTCAGTGTAACAATTACATGTTATATATCCGTTATGAGGTTTAAACAAAGATGCATTAACATGAAAAACATACCGAGAACGATACACACGTAGACAAGTAACACTATTTCGGGCGGTATACAAATTCGGATAGATATTTTGTTTTTTATCTTTCCCTCCATGCCTCGAAGCCACCGATAGCTCGAACATATCCATATGGTCATGCTGACTTCGAGCTATCGAGGTTAAAGAACAATCATGTCCGTGACCAAGATAACTGCATTTAAAACTTTTTCTTGCCTCACCGCTACGGGTTTGAATACAATCCACAGTTTGACTTGTCAAGTGAGAAAGTGTAAATTTTTACATATGGCAGGAGGTATACATTACTTGTTCTACAGGTGTAGCACACCCATTGCAATACAGGAAGTGTCGGCCTGGGGTAGTCGCATAATGGCGTAAATAAATAATTCTCATTCCTTTTTGTAAAAAAAGGCATTTATCACTAATTTAAAGTGCTATTTTTGGTTTATATCACATTGTTGATCTATTTGTTACATTTTTCAAGCATTGCCATGTTAAAATTGTGAGTTTTTAATTTATTTTGCTTATATGGCATCTCAGTGTTTATGTTTTTAAAGGGACCATTCATTCATGAGACAAGAGTATGATAATGGACCTTTGGAAACGGCCGAGCACGACACATACGAAATATTACAGTCTCGGTTTGATTGAGACTGTTCATGAGTGGTAGTGAAATATGCTAGCTACCGCTCATGCCCTCTAGCCCCGGGTTGAGCAGAACTCAATATTCATAAAATCAACAGCACAAAATTTGATGTGAGGTTGATATGGGACTTTTTTTGAAATGATCAGGATGACAAGATGTTGAACCTTGTCGAAAATTATTTTGATTCAACATTAAACATGGCTGCCAGTGGCATATTTTTATGAAACTTCACAGGAATGCTGATCTAGCTATCAAAATCTATCAGTAGAGCTTCAAGGTCATTGACCTCTTGTTTAAGTCTTTAAATGATGGCCTGGAGAAACATTTTCCACTAAAACTAGGCTTGTTTGGTATCAACATGTAGATATGTGTATTTGTCATTATAATTTAGCACTACTATTTTTAAAATCCTGCTTTTATAGGTATGACACCACAAAATCATTCACCTTACCCCCTAAAATTGGGTTTACTGAGATAATGTCAGAGAGAACTGAAGGCAGAGTATGCTGCCCAGTCATTAAAACTTGGCTTTTAATCACAAAGCTAGTACCAGACTTGCATTTAGGAGTATGTGTGATGTCTGTATATTCATATAGTGTTACCAAATTAAGGTATGATGCCACCAAAAGTGAAAAATTGCCTTGAAAATTGGATGCTGGCATGAAAATCAGCACATTTTGCATTCAAAGAACAGTTTTGGTACCTAAACCTCTTGATTTCTTCATGTTTATTGACTATATGAAGCATTTAATCCATTATATCAAGTATAGGTATTCCCAATGTCATTTTATAAAACAGTTAAGGCAGGTTAAAACTGAAAAAAAGTACGCTGATTTTTGTCGCTGTCGACCGCTCTGTTCTCTTTTGAAACGCGTACATCTTAATCGATTCTTAGTCGATTCGCGACAACTTTTCTTTCTTTAATGCGTTATAGTCTAGGCCTTGTCAGAATAGCTGCTTTGAAAATTAACTCATAGTTAAGTATTCTTATAGGTGTAGCACACCCATTGCAGTACAGGAAGTGTCGGCCTGGGGTAGTCGCATAATGGCGTCGATAAATAATCCTCATTTCTTTTTGTAAAAAAAGGCATTTTCACTAATTTAAAGTGCTATTTTTATCTCTACTGATCAGAGATCAGCAGAGCTTATGCCATGTTGCGGCGTCCGTCCGTCCGTCTGTAAACTTTTATTTGTAGCGACTACTCCTATGAAACTACTGGATGGATATTCATGACACTTTACAGAAATGTTGCCCATGAAGTCTAGTTGATCCTAGCAAAAATTCATGTTGATGTGAAATCCAAGATGGCCACTAAATCTAAAAATAGGTTTTTAAACAACAAGTTTGTAGCGACTACTTCTTGAAAACTCTAAGGGATATTGATATGGGACTTTTTCTAAAATGATCAGCATGACATGATGTTGGTCCTTGTCGAAAATTGTTTTGATTCGACGTTAAACATGGCTGCAGCGGCCATCTTTGTTTACATATAGTTACATTATGAAAACTTGTAGCGACTACTCCTCTGAAACTACTTGACGGATTTTCATGAAACTTAACAGGAATGTTGCTCTTGATGTCTAATTGATCCTAGCGAAATTTCAGGTTGGCCGGAAATTCAAGATGGCCGCCACGGCTAAAAATAAGTTTTTAAAAAATAAGTTTGTAGCGACTACTTCCTGAAAACTATAAGAGATATTAATATGGGACTTTTTCTAAAATGATCAGCATGACATGATGTTGATCCTTGTGGAAAATCGTTTTGATTTAACATTAAACATGGCTGCCAGTGGCCATCTTTGTTTACATAGAGTTATATAATGAAAACTTGTAGCGACTACTCTGAAACTACTTTACGCATTTTCATGAAACTTCACAGGAATGTTGCTCTTGATGTCTTATTGATCCTAGCAAAATTTCAGGTCGGACGGAAAATCAAGATGGCCGCCATGGCTAAAAATAGATTTAAAAAAAATAAGATTGTAGTCACTACTTCTTGAAAACTATAAGAGATATTGATATGGGACTTTTTCTAAAATGATCAGCATGTCATGATGGTTATCCGAGTCGAACTTTATTTTGATTCCACGTTAAACATGGCTGCCAGTGGCCATCTTTGTTTACATAGAGTTATAGAATGAAAACTTGTAGCGACTTCTCTGAAACTACTTGACGGATTTTCATGAAACTTCACAAGAATGTTGCTCTTGATGTCTAATTGATCCTAGCAAAATTTCAGGTTGGCCGGAAATTCAAGATGGCCGCCATGGCTAAAAATAGATTTTCAAAAATCAAGTTTGAAGTCACTACTTCCTGAAATCAAAATCAATCAGTAGAGCTTCAAGGTCATTGACCTCTTGATGGTTTATATCACATTGTTGATCTATTTGTTACATTTTTCAAGCATTGCCATGTTAAAATTGTGAGTTTTTAATTTATTTTGCTTATATGGAAATGAGTGTATGAATACAATATTATGGCATCTCAGTGTTTATGTTTTTAAAGGGACCATTCATTCATGAGATAAGTTCTTTCTTAGAAGATACATGACCCCCATTTTTCTGTGGATTTTTTGGCAGCATGTGTCATTTGTGATGAGAATGTAAGTTATTCATTTTTAATTTGGGCCCAGATATGAATGACAACATGGCATTTAAGTTTTAATACACACACAACTCAATGCAACAATCAATGGGTGTGTTACACCTACATAGGAGAAATGGATAATGGGATAATCTGCCTCCAGCAGAAAAGATCGACCATCATATATGGCCTAAAATGTGCCTCAAATGTTCTAAAAATGACTAAAACATCATTCAAACAAATATAAGGACAATCACACCCATGGATGAGAAATATATTCATGTAAATGTTATATGAAACTGTATATGTTTTAAAAACCAAACTATTTTTGAATTTATTGTCATATAAAATCAATATGTACATAACCACAGACAAAAAATAACCACTTCATTATTAGGTCTGTGATGTAACTTACTCCCAGTATATAACTGAATAGAATGAATGAACGGTGATTAATAAAAAAATAATAATAATGAAATAAAAAAATAAATATATAATTCACATTACAACCATATCATCCCTTAATTGTAAATAGTTTTATCTTCATACATGTATTTATTTGTGAATAGCATAAGAATTGTTTTATATGAGAATACATTTTAACTACTGTTGATATATTGTTCAAAATGTTATGAGAATACATTCATATTTTTATTAGATACATATATATCGAAGAAGTCCAGTATGTCACAATATTAGACTAGTGCTGATACAGAGACCAAAATTATATAGCTAACAGGATATAACATCTATTTTTATTACCTCCATACACACTCACACAGCCAAATCAAGCACATAACACCGATCAGTAACTTAAAAGCCCTAAGGCTATAGAGCATATGGTCAGAGGAACTTTATGACCCTGTAATACACAGTAGAGTACCCAATGTCATAAAACACCAGTCAGTAACTAACAGGAAATATGCATCACTCTTTGAGGTCAGTAACTATCAGGAAAAATATGACACACTTCAGTAACTGTAGTCACCAGTCAAATCCCAGTCAGTTGTTAAAATCGGGTCCTACTAAATACAACTAAGGACCACTAAGGACCACTAAGGGACCACTAAAGGACTACGGAGGACCACTAAGGACAATTAAGAGGCACTTAGGGAAAAACAATAGATGATTGGTAAACTGTTTCAGATGAAAAAAAAGTGGTGTTTAGTTTATTTTTATGAAAGCATCTGCTACAAGTATCAGACATGATGAATTCATTCAATCTGATACCTGTACCCAGGACTCGGGACGTGGACCCTGCTTTCTATGAGTCCCTTTTTTTATATATTTTTTTTTTTTATCTTTTTATATATATATTCTTTTTTTTTAAATGTGATAAATGAGTATTTGTTTTCTGATTCTAAATCAATTTGTGTTAAAAGGGATGCACGACAAATTCGAAGTAATTATCAAACATTAAAAGTTCCTCGATTTATTAATCATTATGACTTGCATAAAAAGGTAATCCAATTTGGAGATTCATTTTTTCTTAGTCATTCAGCGCACACAGTATTAGTGCAACAATGACGTGTGTCCCTTTAAACGTGTACACTTGTAAATGTAATAGGTGTGCATATTTGAGAATAAAAAATTGTTAACACAACACTTTCAAGACGTTATTGATTTTGTAATTAAACTTTTCATGTACCGGAAATTCTGAATACAGTCCTGTATGGCCCGTCCTGTATGGGATATTTATTTTTTTGGAGTGTTCGTTTTTGTGGGTTTAACCCATGTTTGTTGATAAGGTTTTCTGGCCACGTGTTTGCGTTCTGCCGACCGAATATTTTCCATCTGTGGATGTTACTGCATCTGTTTTCTTTTCCTTTGACTGAAGGCACAACCACTTTTGTAAATATCGTTTCTTGTCCTCTTCCGACTTGGCATGCCAGACCGCAGGTGTCAGCTTTTGTTTGGCAAACCGTGGAACTAAGCTGTAGTTTCCAGTTCCATACAGCGCACGGCGAACATCAGTCATTTGAATCCTGACGACATCATATAATTTTAGTACAAAATATATTAATTTATAAAAATGTCCAGTTATAGAAACCGAACAATGGCTAATATTGCTTTCAATATAGTTAGATACTTTTATTGACTTAAACTATTACAGTTTTTCATCATTACAAATATATGATAATTATAATATACACACACGTGACAGATATTAACATTGCAAATACAACAAAATAATCACTATGTTTATTTTTTTGTTTCATACATATTTAAACAATCAAAAACATACACATATTATGATATGTCAATGATAAACGAGGATGTTCTAAAATAAGATATCTAGTGTTGTTTTTGTTTTTTTAGTCTGTTAAAATGGATGTAGATAGCCTTAATACAAGTGCATCGGAAATGAATTTACCCAAACTAAGAATAACCTTTTTGTTTAATGACTGCAACAATTCCACAAATTTAAACATGCTTGGTCCACCCTCGTTGTTGTCCTGGTCGCCCTTTATCGGTTTTCCGTTGATGTAAAGCGTGTCATAGCTTATCCATGCACGATGGCCCTCTCGCTTCACATCTTTCATTTTGGGAGTCAGTTGCCGACGTTTCGCAATGATTTCTGGTGGAAACTGTTCATGCATATAGTAGTCACTTCCTTCAAGTTTGATTCTTTGCCTCCGCACCATTTCTCTATCCGGGAATAGATTAAACTTGCAAATAATTTTGCGTTTTACTCCGGGGACATGCACTCCTAACCTATGCACTCGTTCCAGCTTAAGGTTGTTAACAACATCCTGTGCGATTTGTAAATTTTCATGCATGAACTGCCTTAACTTGGATTCTGTCTCCTCGTTTTTTTCGAACTGAGATTCTGGTATATTTCCAAATATCAGGTTGTTACGCATGGACTGAGACTGCATATAAATCAGCGACTCTTTCAGTTTTATGTTTTCTTTTTCCATTTGACATAATTTGTCCTGGGTCATACCAATAGCGTATTCTGCCGAATCGACTCGCTCATCCGTTTTGTTAATTTTGTCCATGGTGTTCTTATTCATGCTATCAATATGTAACCACATTTTTTTCATGTCTTTGTCGAAACTGTCGACCTTCTTCTCTAATGATTCTAGGGTTGATAGTCTTTTATCCATTTTTGTGAGAAGCGTCATTATATCTGCATTTGTAGGTTGACACCCTGGACGAGCCTCATTTGGGTCCAGGGTTTGACACTAACATTTTTTGTCTGGGATCCGAATGGAATCCCTACTTTGTACATTAGGGATCCCACATAAAACAAAGAGCATTTTAGTCTGGCCTAATAAGCGCCTAGCCAGAGCGATTAATATAAGGGATCCTCGATAATAGAGGTAGAACAAAAGGCAATTTTCGATTTTGGGGGATTTTCGATTAAATAATCTATAAAGTGTGTTCTTAATAAGAACCTGCGGCAAAATCAGGGTTCCCAGTGGAATCCCCAGCTTCTAGAAGCAGGGATCGCACCTGAAAATCTGGGATCCTCGGGATCCTGGGACACTGTTAGTGTCGAACCCTGGGGTCTATAGCTGTTATGATATATACGGATGTTAAATGTTACATCAGGTGTGATATATTAAATATGAAATCAGTATAACTAAATATATTAATTTATAAAAGTGTCCAGTTATAGAAACCGAACAATGGCTCTGTCTAATATCGCAAACCTTGCAATTTGTATTTTGCAATCAACAAGTGTCACTAATCCTATCAACGAAATAAGTAAAGGTTGTAAAGGTGAGATGTCTTTACAATTAATGTCTTTTAAATTATTTACAAATGAAACAGCAAACAATATTTGGAGAGCAAATATATTTTTCGTAATACACTAGTATTACAGATGCAAATGAGGGCGAATCACTGTGTTTGTATGCAGAAAAACATTTAATCCCTATTGTTTTCATGGTTTTCAGTTTGCCAGCAGGTGTTACCATGTTCAGATGGTCATCAGATGTTATCACATCCAGTTGTCCATCGGATGTAGTCATGTTCAGTCGGCCATCAGGTGTATTCCTGTTCAGTTGGCCATCTGGTGTAGTCACGTTCAGATGGTCATCAGGTGTTATCCTGTTCAGTTGGCCATCTGGTGTTATCATGTTTAGATGGTCATCAGGTCTTATCACATCCAGTTGTCCATCGGATGTAGTCATGTTCAGTCGGCCATCAGGTGTTATCCTGTTCAGTTGGCCATCTGGTGTTAACACGTTCAGATGGTCATCAGGTGTTATCCCGTTCAGTTGACCATCTGGTGTTAACACGTTCAGATGGTCATCAGGTGTAGTTATGTTCAGTTGGCCATCTGGTGTTAACACATTCAGATGGTCATCAGGTCCTATCACAACATCCAGTTGTCCATCGGATGTAGTCATGTTCAGTTGGCCATCAGGTGTTATCCTGTTCAGTTGGCCATCTGGTGTTAACACGTTCAGATGGTCATCAGGTGTTATCCTGTTCAGTTGACCATCTGGTGTTAACACGTTCAGTTGGCCATCTGGTGTAGTCTTATTCAGTTGGATATAACGTGTTATCAAGTTTTGATGAATACAAACTCTCTTGTTTTCATTGGTTGAGGCGTGACTTTCGTGTAATTATGAGAAAAAAACGACTGAACTCGCTCATTTCCGTATATCATCGGTATTTCCAAGGATACAAGGTTTGGTTTATTTGCCCCGGCAAATTACCGCGTAAACCGTAACAGAAATCATAAATGGATTGATTTTAAACATATTTTTGTTTAAATTTTATAGTTAAATATAAAGATATTTTGTAATTATTTGCGTAGAAATCGTACAAACTTGCTCATTTTCTCGCAGATCATCGGAATAACGAGCAACATGCTGGTTCTATGGGCGCCGCCATTGTTTATTACACGTGATTGAACCCACATGACCGATAGTAGTATCCAAGTTGGTGTCTATTCCTTTCCGTTATTATTTTTGAAAAAAAATGGTCGAGGCAGTTCGGATCGCTGAGTTACAAGTTTTGTTTAATCAATCAATTTGACGGTAACTGCCGATCTCATGTCGGACATGTGCGTAGACGGTAGGTGGCGTATTTTAAACCATATTTTCTCACAACATTATAAATATTACAGACACCGGCAATGACCTAACTTGACCTTGAAAAATAAATAGTCTTTGTCACCCAGACGTACGCAGTCTGCTCAGAAAAGGTGGGCCATGAAGGTGGACATGCGGCTGGGTGATCGAGTCTAGAATATAAACAAAAAAATGTGGAGATATCTGTCAGTTAAAAAAAACAGAAAAATGATAATTATCTTGTTTTTTTATCACTTTTACATGAAGTGTGGGGACAAGTAAATTTGACTGGGGACAAGTCAATTTTTAGCTCGACTGATCAGAGATCAGCAGAGCTTATGCCGTGGTGCGGCGTCTGTCGTCCGTCTGTCCGTAAACTTTTATTTGTAGCGACAACTCCTCTGAAACTACTGGATGGATATTCATGAAACTTTACAGAAATGTTGCCCATAAAGTCTAGTTGATCCTAGCAAAAATTCATGTTGATATGAAATCCAAGATGGCCGCCAAAGCTAAAAATAGAGTTTTAAAATACAAGTTTGTAGCGACTACTTCTTGAAAACTATAAGTGATATTGATATGGGACTTTTTCTTAAAAGATCAGCATGACATGATGTTGGTCCTTGTCAAAAATCGTTTTGATTCGACGTTAAACATGGCTGCCAGCGGCCATCTTTGTTTACATAGAGTTATATAGTAAAAACTTGTAGCGACTACTCCTCTGAAACTACTTGACGGATTTTCATGAAACTTTACAGGAATGTTTCTCTTGATGTCTAATTGATCCTAGCAAAATTTCAGATCGGCCAGACATTCAAGATGGCCGTCACAGCTAAAAATAGATTTTTAAAAACTAAGTTTGTAGCGACTACTTCTTGAAAACTATAAGTGATATTGATATGGGACTTTTTCTAAAATGATCAGCATGACATGATGTTGATCCGAGTCGAACATTATTTTGATTTGACGTTAAACATTGGCTGCCAGTGGCCATCTTTGGTTACATAGAGTTATATAAAGTAAAAACTTGTAGTGACTACTCCTCTGAAACTACTTGACGGATGTTCATGAAACTTCACAGGAATGTTGCTCTTGATGTCTAGTTGATCCTAGAAAAATTTCAGGTCTGCCGGTTTGTAGCGACTACTTCTTGAAAACTATAAGTGATATTGATATGTGTCTTTTCCTAAAATGATCAGTATGACATGATGTTGATCCTTGTCGAAAATTATTTTGATTCGACATTAAACATGGCTGCCAGCAGCCATCTTTGTTTACATAGAGTTATATAATGAAAACTTGTAGCGACTACTCCTCTGAAACTACTTGACGGATTTTCATGAAACTTCACAGGAATGTTGCAAATGATGTCTTATTGATCCTAGCAAAATTTCAGGTTGGCCTGAAATTCAAGATGGCCGCCACGGCTTAAAATAGATTTTTAAAATACAAGTTTGTAGCGACTACTTCTTGAAAACTATAAGTGATATTGATATGTGTCTTTTCCTAAAATGATCAGTATGACATGATGTTGATCCTTGTCGAAAATTATTTTGATTCGATGTTAAACATGGCTGCCAGTGGCCATCTTTGTTTACATAGTTATATAATGAAAACTTGTAGCGACTACTTCTCTGAAACTACTGGACGGATTTTCATGAAACTTCACACGAATGTTGCTCTTGATGTCTAATTGATCCTAGAAAAACTTCAGGTCGGCCGGAAATTCAAGATGGCTGCCACGGCTAAAAATAGATTTTCAAAAAACAAGTTTGTAGCGACTACTTCTTGAAAACTATAAGTGATATTGATATGGGACTTTTTCTTAAATGATCAGCATGTCATGGTGTTGGTCCTTGTCAAAAATCTTTTTGATTCAATGTTAAACATGGCTGTCAGCGACCATCTTTGTTTACATAGAGTTATCTACTAAAAAATTGTAACGACTACTCCTCTGTAACTACTCGACCGATTTTCATGAAACTTTACAGGAATGTTGCTCTTGATGTCTTATTGATCGTAGAAAAATTTCAGGTCGGCCGGAAATTCAAGATGGCCACCATGGCTAAAAATAGATTTTCAAAATCAAGTTTGTAGCGACTACTTCTTGAAAACTATAAGTGATATTGATATGGGACTTTTTCTGAAATGATCAGTATGACATGATGTTGATCCTTGTCGAAAATTATTTTGATTCGATGTTAAACATGGCTGCCAGTGGCCATCTTTGTTTACATAGTTATATAATGAAAACTTGTAGCGACTACTTCTCTGAAACTACTGGACGGATTTTCATGAAACTTCACACGAATGTTGCTCTTGATGTCTAATTGATCCTAGCAAAACTTCAGGTCGGCCGGAAATTCAAGATGGCTGCCACGGCTAAAAATAGATTTTCAAAAAACAAGTTTGTAGCGACTACTTCTTGAAAACTATAAGTGATATTGATATGGGACTTTTTCACCATGATCAGCATGTCATGGTGTTGGTCCTTGTCAAAAATCTTTTTGATTCAATGTTAAACATGGCTGTCAGCGACCATCTTTGTTTACATAGAGTTATCTACTAAACAATTGTAACGACTACTCCTCTGTAACTACTCGACCGATTTTCATGAAACTTTACAGGACTGTTGCTCTTGATGTCTAATTGATCGTAGAAAAATTTCAGGTCGGCGGGAAATTCAAGATGGCCACCATGGCTAAAAATAGATTTTCAAATTCAAGTTTGTAGCGACTACTTCTTGAAAACTATAAGTGGTATTGATATGGGACTTTTTCTGAAATGATCAGTATGACATGATGTTGATCCTTGTCAAAAATTATTTTATTTTGACATTAAACATGGCCGCCAGCGGCCATCTTTGTTTACATAGAGTTATATAATGAAAACTTGTAGCGACTACTCCTATGAAACTACTTGATGGATTTGTAGCGACTATTCCTGTGAAACTACTTGACGGATTTTCATGAAACTTCACAGGAATGTTGCTCTTGATGTCTTATTGTTCCTAGCAAAATTTCAGGTCGGCCGGAAATTCAAGATGGCGGCCACGGCTAAAAATAATTTTTCAAAAAACAAGTCTGTAGCGACTACTTCCTGAAATCAAAATCAATCAGTAGAGCTTCAAGGTCATTGATCCTTGTTGTTTTTGTTGTCCAAAAGTCGCATTTCTCTTCACCGGACATAAATTGGCTACCCACAATCCTTTGTGATGTGTGTACCTATTAACAAGGCGGCACTAATAACGGGTTTATGACCCGGAATTCCTTTCCTTTTTATCGGATTATTTCTGACCCATCAATGTATTAATAAAATTGTAATTAAATATTAAGAAACTACATAAATAATTTAAACATCGTGATATTTAAAATCGTATACGTTGAGATTTTATATAGTAAATATAGATCTAGAATGAATTGTATTGTGTACATGTATATATGTTTGAAAATGCGGACATGCATAAAAATCTACATTGCCTTCGTACAAGTAAATCAAGAATTATTAACGAAAACGGTCAAGTGTTCCTTTCAAGTTGCCGAAATTACCTAAATTACATGTACATAGTAATCTATATTTTAATTAATTTAACTAATCAGGCGGGACAGAAAACAAAAACAACCCATTACTCAATTATCGCCTATACATGTACTATAATTGGTTGTCGAATAATAACATTGTGAAAGGTTTTTCGAGAATCATTATCATTATTGTCTAATGATTGTCCAAAATAGCGATACAAACCGTTTTCTAATTAAAAAAGTTACATTCGCACGTTCTTTTCTTAATTAGCTCATATTTTGCTCGAGAATTTGATCGGTCCAACAACAAAGAATTGTAACAGGTGTTTCAAGAATCATTATTGTCCAATAATTATCCAAAATAACAATGGTACATGTATCTAATTAAAGACTTAATCCAATAATAGATCGCGCGCTCTTCTACTCAATTACCTAAATTGCGCTTGATAATTTGGTCGGTTCAACAAAAAAGAATTGTAAACCCTTCTTTCAAGAATTAATTACGGAGTCAAGAAAATATCAGATGAAAAGTGCTAATTACATAAACCATTCCTTTTCGCGAATGGTTCATTGTAAAACCAATAGAAATCAAATGTATAATTGTACGTCTAAATTTAAGTAAGACGTTCTTTAATAACTTATATTGTACATTCTTGCTTAAAAGTGCGTGTTCATTAATTGTGCCTCGGAGTTTTAATCTTCTAAAAGTGTGACTTGTGTGTCTGTGACTTTGTGTTTGAATATTAAGTGTTTATTAGTGTTTTGAAAAAACTTTGTCTAGGCTCGCGTTAAGCATTCGCCAAATCGCCATAGGCGAAAAGAAATCCGAACTGGCGAATGAAAATTGTAAGAAATACATATCAAATTCGCCAGACATCGGCCGTCTGGCGAATCCAAATTTCCGACAGATTTTGTCTACAATCTTGGAAAATCCCGAATTCTGATACACAAAGTCTTTCACTGTCTATAAGCCACTACCCCGCTGGGTCTTGTTAGGTAATTACCGACAACCAATCTGGACTGATAAACTAATTATCGCAGTGTTTATTGAAGACAGCTGTCAAATTGTCGATGTGCGATAGACTCCGCCCACTGTTCCGCCTCTTGCTGTCAATCAACTGGTTTGTGACCCCGCGCTCAATATTATCCACATATTTAACTTCGTTATCGAGCCGGGTAAAACAAAATAACGTGGCGCCCTCTAGCGGCTAAAATGGCTTTTCAAAACACAAAGTTTGCCTACGAATTAAAAAGCTAAAGATGCCGTCGGTGTTTTTGAAACTTTACGATCACTGATAAGACTAATTAGTTGTACACACGGTAGCGTAAACTGGAACAATGGCAAGTGTGAACCGATGTTTGATCGGCTGTCTCTGAATTGGGATAATTTATGGTTGAACAATCAACATCAACAAATACGAAAGGTGCGCTTACTCACAATATTCGTACAATTTTAGAATGAAGTGGCTTTTATTACTTACTCTGTGCATGATATTTGTGGTGTATTTTGTCTCACAATGCAGCGCCGCGATATTTCTAGTTGGGACTCCTGTTAGTTGAACTTGTTTTATATGCCTCAGCTTAGCCTTACATTTTTAAATATATTTATTTTATTTCTATGAACGTTAGTA
This sequence comes from Cyrtodaria siliqua, assembly GCA_037043455.1. Lineage (NCBI taxonomy): Eukaryota > Metazoa > Mollusca > Bivalvia > Adapedonta > Hiatellidae > Cyrtodaria > Cyrtodaria siliqua. The sequence goes on along the minus strand of JAWPHD010006238.1, from coordinate 121,918 downwards.
GGTATATTGAAATACATTTAATGAAAATACTAAATGGTCTGATCAATGGTGACAAGAGTTTTTATTTTTATATTTTCTTATTATTCATAATTTTGATAGAGCGTCATCAAAATAACTGACCAATCAGTGACCAGAAATAAGACATACCTAATACATTCTGGTAGGTGATAAACTCGGTCTTTATCCTTGATGTTCAACCAAGTTTACTGTAAAAATTAAGGTATCTACAGTGTGATTTTTTTAAAAACCTGCATATTTCATGTACAGTCATGCAAATTTATTCAATATATGTATCTTTCAAAATCAAAATATTGAAAATTATCGCCTTTTTACTCGGCCAAAGATTTTTATTTTACTATAGAACCTAAGGATAAAAACAGAGTAACACAAATGTTATCACCTACTGGAAATAAGATAAAAATTTCAACATCTCTGCAATGAAAAATTATGAATATGCATGCATTCATTCTGGACTTTTTTAAATTTCAGTCGACAATTTTTAAAAATAAAAATAGCATTAAAGTAAATACAATTTTTAAAACATTTTGGATATTTTACAGCTCCACTATTATAAGTAATTGTAAGCACTAAAGCAGAATGCATATGATGTGGACATATTGATACCCTATACATGTAGGTTAATAACGTATACTTTTTTAACGAACTGTTGATGTGTACGCAAACGCGAAGTTTTAGCGCCTCCAATTCGTTAAAAAAAAAATCTCGGCAAAAGTCTGGCTAAAGACATTCTAATCTGGCTAAAGGAATTTTTAGGGCTTTAGCCAGATTTGGCTAAAGGGTTTAAAATCCTAGCGCTAGCCTAGTTTGTGATGGCGTTGCGTCTACTTACAAAACAAGACTCGCACTATCTTGTACAATTCGAGTGTGACAAGAAGAAACAAATTCGTACTTCCGGATTTATAAGAACGGAAAACGAGGTAATACATCTTTTTTAACTCAGAGCATCAGTAGTGTTCATGTACTCTTTGTACCTCTAACTTTACACAGTTTGCCTTGTTTATATTATTCACACTGTTTGCTTGTTTATGTTATTCGCCATCAATATCCTCATCCTCATCGTATTATTAATATTAATTTATTATTACATGTATTATTTTCTTTCTTGTTTATTTAAATACTGCTTCAGTTATCTAAATGTACATACCCATTACTGATAAATAATACGTCTAGCAAGCAAATTAACAGATTTTTAGCAAATTTAATTCTGTTGAACAGATTCTAGGATACATGTACATGTGTAGAAGCGGTTATGGGCAATACTTACATGTACATGTACTTGAGTTCAAAGTGGGTACGATGTAATTTCGTACATGTAGATGTTTAGGAGGGCTGTTCAAATAAGATGTAGACATTATTAATAAGTAATATACTTTTATAAATCAAGCAGTTTAAATTAAAGGCAATAAAGGTCTACGTTTTCTCTTTCATAGCAAAACATATTATTATTATAAAATTATTTTAAACTGATTTCAAGAAATACAACTTTTTTCATCCCCGCTTAGCTGCCTATTCAATTCAATTCAATTCCAAGTTAAAGGGACTGAGAAGCGATCTGGAAGAATGATTGGTGACATCAACATATAAATGAAAACCATTGTTGAATAATCACGTTTCTTTAAATGTATTTAGAAAACAAATATCCCGAAAGGCATGTATATATTTAATATATATCCGTATACACATGAAAATATTTAAGATTTTAAAATTTTATATTTCATTTGTATTAAGCTTTATATTTATAATATTTCTGCTTGTTCGATATTCATAATTACATAATTGTGATTTTGGACTAAGTGTACCAGTGACAATGCTACAATGTACATTTCGCCCGACGACTTAGTCTTACCTTTTATTTAGTCTTTCTTGAAATGCAGTTCTAAAATAATGTCTCATTTTAGGCTGTTCCGTGGATGGGTTTCTCGTCCTACTAGATAATTCTTTGCAACGTAACAATAAATAGTATGTTTTTTTGCATTAAAGATCCACTGCCTCCCCTGCTTAAACCAAATTACATACTTCACACATGTATTCAGCATCATAAGAAGCGAAGTACCTTTTAAATTAACAGTAAATTATGGCCCCTGTGTACCCCTGTGTACCTAAGAAGCTTGTATGTAAATGTAACAAACAAAACCAAACTTTCAGTGTGTATTGTGTTAGCTATAAAAGTTAATACTTTTTTGAAAACTATCGGCGCCCAGTCAGTTTTTCTGCACATATTGAATGAACACCCGTTTCAAACACATATACTATTTTAAAACCAGGGCAAGGCGCACCAACACATACAATTTGGACAAAAATGAGGCAACGTCGGAATTCTCGCACATCTGAACCTGCAGGTCCACAACCACCAACAACTGACCCAACACCAAAACCTAGACGAAAGAAGAACTCGGTAGCTAAGGTAAAACTGCGCTGTAAATGTCAATATTACACATTCAATTTATCGATTTTAACTTTCATTGCATTTGTCAATAGTAGATCATTGTAGTATTTGAAGCTTTTGCCTCTTGACCGGTCTGTAAACAGTTTATTTGGGACGTTTCCAGTAGCTTCACCCTCCATGAGAACGCAAACAGGGGCAACCTTAAACACGTGATCTATGTAGCAGTTACATTGTTCGACTGTCATCTGTGTGTTCCAGAACTCTTTAATACACTGCACTAACGCATCTTTCGTCATAGGTTCCTTCTTTGCCATGTAGCGTTTAAGTTGGTTCCATACCATTTCTATGGGATTGAGGTCCGGACTCTCTGAAAAGAAAAACAAAAAAATCGTTATTATTACCAAACTAGCATTAGATAATGCAATCGAAAATTAAAGGTCGCAAGCAAAAATGCTTACGTTTTACAATAAGTAGGATGATAATTTAACAGTTATAATATATCGGCATAGAACGGTATTCGAGCGTAATAATACTATTTATACTTTCAGACCAAGAACAGTAAACCCATGGCGACCGTAATTGAGCTGGTAACTGCCATCACCCTGCCTGAAGACCAGCTACCACTAGAGGCGGATATACAGCAGGAAATGCCGGAAGACCAAGATCTACCAGACAACAATCCTGAGACAGGAAACGAAGACAGTCAGCCAGATGAGCAGATCCCCGAGACATTACAGCCAGATGAGCAGATCCCTGAGACATTACAGCCATATGAGCAGATCCCTGAGACATTACAACAAGCAGCCACTGTAACACCCATCAGGTCGCCAGAGTTTAGAGTATGATCGGCTCGTCCGCGTACTGAACAAGCGCAGATGTACGATACCGTCATGGAGAGTCATGCGCGATCATCGGACAAACTGTACAAATGCATGGAGATGAACAACCGATTATTTAGTCAGGTGTTGGCGACTCTACAGCAGAATTCTCTAAGACTCGATTTGCTAACTGTCGAGGTAAAGGCTTTCATGCAATCCACAATGCCGCAACGACCACTCCCGGAGATGTCCGTACCAACGACCTCCGTATCGGATCTGAAGATCCCTCAGCAGTACGTCATGACTGATGAAGCCCTACAGATCATATACAGAGAGTCCGGAAATGCTGGGAATTTCGCCGCAAAGCTGACCAAGAAGCTATTTCCGGAGCTATTCGGGCCAGGCCAGCTGAGAGTTAATTTCAGTTGGTATGGTGGCGGCCAGCTGAAGAAAGTGGAGTTATGCCCGGTACGAAAGCAGGTTATACAGAAGTACGTGACATATTACTGTCCTCAATTCAAATGCCCGGAGGCTTGGAAAGTCGTGGTAGTGCCAAAAGTAAACGAGTTACTGAGACGAAAGGACAAGAAAGTGCCTTTACAAGTGCAGCAGCCCATGGAGCAGCCCATGCCACAGCCCGTGGACGACTGTTTATCCCCCAGCACATTTTCTGGGCTGCTGAGTTACATGAATCTGTAAATAGGTGTACATGTACATGAAGCAAGACAAAATACTCTCCTGTTCGTGGCATGTATTCATGAACATATAGTGGTCGTGTTTCATGTGTGCATTCAGTTCATGTTGAATTGTGTAAATACTGTATGTGCATGGTACTGTGCACTTGTCCGTGTGTGCAACGGTATATGTGTACATGTAGCAGTGCTTAAATGTTTTGTATTGTTCTTTAGTATTTTAAAATATTGATTAAAAGCAATGTAGCATTTGTTATTGTTAGGTGAGTACATGTAAATACTGTATGTGTGTGTGTTTAAATGATTGTTTCTGTTCTGTAAAATGTGCGTTTTTATGTACATGTATATATATATGCGAAGATTGTGTGCGTGCGTGTGCACGCACGTGTGACTCTGGTGAATTCGTGCAACAAACGATGTGTGTGTAGATATGTACTTGTATATTATATGTAGTGATGTGCTTTGTTCTTGTGTTTTAAATAAATTAATTTAAATGAAATGTTCCTATAGTTTAGTATTGTATCCTACATGCACTAGTCTATAAGTGTAATTTACCAGACGGCCATATCTTCCAATGGTTAATCCCGTTTGCAGTCATAAACTCCCTCGCCATAATCGACCTGTGTTTGGGATCGTTATCCTGCTGGAGTCGATGTCCGTCGAGGAAAACTTCTTGAACGTGTGGCAGAAGAGTATCTCTGAGGATATTGTTAGTGAAAAACATTTTTTCCATGATCCCTTCAAAAATCAGAATTGGTGTCTGACCTCGGTAACTGATCCCACCCCATACGTGCACCTTCAATGTATGTTTCGGTTTGGGAATGGTCGGGTTAATCTGACCTATTTCTCTATAGCATGGCTTTTTATTGTTATGTAGCTGGACCGAGGTTTCGTCTGTGAAAATTATGTCGTTCATATTGTCATTATCAATTATTAAAGTTTTGCAGAAATTAACACGTAGCGGCTTGTTTCTGTTACTAACCATTTGAGCGTACTGTGGTGTTGCGCTGGTGAAACCAACCTTTTTGATGATTCGTCTTGAAGTTGTCCGCGAAAAACAAGCACCGTCACTTTTCAGCTCTCTATGAATATCAACATTAGATTGATTAGAGTCGACACTTAGCGATTTTTTGACAACTTTTAAATCCCTAGCAGATACTATCTTGCTATGCGTAGATGGAATTTCAAGACCACCCGGTTTAAAAAGTCCATTTAGGTACTGCTTAATCCTATATGAAACCGTGTGTTTACTGGCTGTTACACCCATATCTTCCAATGCTTTAACAATCCCACATACTTTAGCACCAGATCTATGGAGCCTTACAATGTCCAACTTTGTTTCGTGCCTTACTCTCCTCATTAGATTTATGTGTATCTACGAAATTCTAAATCAAACACGACAGTAAAAAGTTCATATGAGCGAAGATAAATTAAATAAAAATCACAACTTTATCAACCACAAGTAACTTTATCAATCACAAGTAACTTCACGTTATCAATCACAAGTAACTTTATCAATCAAACTTTATATCAATCACAAGTAACTTTACATTATCAATCACAAGTAACTTTATCAATCACAAGTAACTTTATCAATCAAACTCATCAATCACATATAATTTTTATCACGCTCAATTATATACATGTAAGCACCATTCGAATAGGTATGAACATTATTACAATATAAATCTTAAAGTTAAGGATCTTCACTATTTATATCGATATTATTGGACATGTCAGATGGAGGTGTCAGAGTATGAAACCCTTTTTGTGTATGCAATGTTGACACATGGCACGTTTATTCAGATGGGTATATCATCCGTTACATGGCATCTGACACGCTGACACTTGAATTCCACTTGCAATTTAAAATGTGTTGAATTATGACATTTGTTAAAAAAGTCATTTTATAAAATTGACATTTTCTGCTTAAAGATGAACAGATTCAACGGTTATGTTAAAAGCAAACTACCGGTACATGTTCCTCAAAGCACAGTCTCAAATTCACTGTGCTGTATTTGCCTGATCAAGTGCAACTTTTAGTAAACATTTAAATGGCACTTTTCTGTAATGAAACTTTGAAATAAAACAGATCATTTAAGCAGTTTCAATGTATGAATAATTTGTTGCACAATTTACGACAATACCCTATACACAATATTTCGTCAAACTCTAAACCATGATCCTAGTAATATTTTGAGCTGTGAAATATCAGTTTTACAGCATACCGTCCTGCAACAGTTCTCTTCCAACAAAGAGTAAGTTCACGTTATATGTGGGAGATTGTCATAAAAACCATGAAAGTCTCTCGGGATTACTGACTTAAGTTGCATTAGATGCTGGTACTTTCCTTTCTTTATAGGGATGCTATTTCTGTAGAGCTTGTTTGGTACGTCTAAAATTGATACTTCTCGGGTTCTGTTACTTCTGGCTCTCGGTATTTCAAGAAACGCTTCATCGCTGTGCTTCAGTTTATATTCAATTTTTCCATCTGTGTTGTACCTTAACACTCTTATATCAGTCACTGTAGAGGCCCCTACACCAACTCCCGGTCTAATGGTAGTGTAATAGTTAAGGCTTTTGTAGTCGTCAAAGAATTCATGGTCAAGATATTTCACTTTATATTTGGGATTAGCTGTTTTAGCGAGTTCAATGTTGTCCACACACATCTGAGGTACATAGGTAGGTTGCTTACGTATCTTTCTTTCTATTACGGAGTGCACGGAGTCGCACTCCATCTGCGTGTGCCCCCTCTCCAAATATTTCTGATAGACTACTATATTATTCTTCACTGCCCAAAGAAGTAATGCATTGGCCATTGTGCAGTTCCTATTTTGATAGGTACAGCCGTCGCTGTATATTATAATATCGGTGATGTTCGATGTGTCTATACTATCTAAGTAATCAATAACACATGATGCGAACACATTTGCATTCAGCTCTCCCTCACCTTCATGCCAGAAGTAATTCATCGCTTCATTTGTTGAGAGATCATATATTGTAAAGTTATGGCAAGATAGTTTCATCTTATAATATAGGCTACTAGCCTCTAGACGAGAACAAATTAGTAAACTTTGTAGGTCCATTGTAAGCACTTTTACACTGTCGTCTCTTTTAGCAATTTCTTTGTCTATCGTTTTACTTTCTCTAGCTTCGTCCTTCCTTTGGATATGGCTCTCGTATTCATCCCTATCAAGATTTCCGGCTTCGAATTCAACACATTTGTCACATTGATCCTTTTTCGGTTTCCAAATAGCAAGATTCATGCTTTCAAATAGTTCATAGAACCCAGTTTGGTAATACGGAGTTCCCCCTTCACTTTTGGTTTTCCGTACGTATTCTCGATACAAGTCGTTCTTACTTTGAAACAAAGATTCTAAATATTGCTTCTTCGTCTTAGCTCTACAGTAATGTGACTCGACTTTGGGAAGTTCTGTTAGAAATACTCTTGCTGATGTTTTACGTTCATTGTTTAATCTTGTGTGTTCGTTGTAATTTCCTTCTGATCTGTTCTGGGATCTTTTGTATCCTCAGTTAACCAGTTATAGATTGTTTTTACGTTCATACCTAGTGTGCTACTGAACATTGACTGGCATACTTTAACAGCTTCACCTCCTTTTCTCAAATAATAAATATATGAATAATTCCTTCGACTGCTTTCTCCTGGACCTTTTGTCCTTTGCTGTACTCCACATCTGTCAACATGTGATGTTACATAGCATTTCTTCTCTCCCCAAGTCATGTCCTTCCAAAACTTTTCAAATATGTTTGCTCTGTCCTCTTCTGTCAATAACTTACACTTTGTATCTTTGCTCTTCTCACACTTTTTTCCACAGTTAGACGGACAAACAAACCTGCCTGCGCGTTCTGTGCAATATGTCTTTACACCCTGTTCATTTTTCTTGACACCTGCATAATTCTCTCCACTCATTCTTTTCTTCTTTTGTGTTTCTTTCATCTTGCCGTTTTTCTGCTTTCGTTTGGATCCATTGTTTGAGTCAGTACTTTGAGGTTCAACAATTTCCTCATGATCAACATTTTCCGGTATGTTGTTGTTTTCATCAGCGTCTGAACTAGGATTTTGATCCGGGTCTTTCCAATCAGGATCTCTAACGTCATCATCATAGTTTAAGGTAATATCAGAGTCACTAGGAGATTCACATTCATCTTGATTTTCTTCCAAACCAATTAGTTGATTATTTTCACTACTTAATCCTTCATTTGTATTTTGTATTTGTACAATTTGATGAAGAGTCGTTGAATCAACATTTTGCTGTGATGACGCTGGTGCACATCCGTTTTCAAAATTATCAGTCGAGACCTTTGTTGCTGTATAATATTCATGATCGTTTGATTGTAATTTATTTTCTGAATTTTGCTCTGACGCAGATTTGACAAGTTGATCAGTTTCATTTATTTCACTTCCTCTAATTGTGAATGTTCTTCTTGATTCCGAGTTATGGTCAGCTGTTGTCGCTTTGAGACATTTGTACAAGTATTTTACCTCTTGACAACATTTTGTTTCTTCTAAGTGAATGGTCTATAGATATGCACGCATAGGTTTCTGAATCGCATAGCTAAGCCACAGAACCAAATTTCGTCTTCATCACTTTCTAGTGAAAGGTAAAAGTATTGCAAATTATCTGTTAATAAGTTTGCACAATGCTGTATCGTAAGCTTAATCCCTGAAACGTCAAGTAATTTCAGATTTGGTAGAGAAGAACACACTGTAACGATCGTGGCAGGTTCAATTTCTGTAAACGATATGTATAGTCTCTCCATTTGAATTCCGGATATCAGGTTGCTTGACCCTTCCATGAACCTAGAAATAAAATAAAGGTTTGAGTAAAAGACGTTTGTATGCAGTTTTTATGTACTTTCTCCCAAATATGGGAGAAAACTCTTTCTCAAATGTTGATTTATGCCTCAAAGCTTCACTGACAAGGCACAAATCAAATCAATTCTATAATTTAATAGTAGTCTGCAAGTTAAAAGACCTCAGATAATTAAAATACTCGCATTTTATCATACTATATAAATTTGTAAATAAATAAGTATAATATCTGCAGTTGTGCGAAAATTACCAACCTCATTATAGAACGCTGAAAATGGGCTTGTGCGATAATGGCGAACCTCAAGTTGAAAAATTACAAGGGCATGTTTAGTGATTAAAACTGAGACAGTATAATACGAAATTCTTCAATTAAGTGTTTGTATTATCATTGAGCCACAAACTGATATGTTGCAGTGTTTTACCTTCGAAAATATGGAAAATTGGCACACTGATTATCATTTTATAAACAAAACATTTTATTCAATTTTATTCAATAAGCTTAGAAGTGTTTTGGGGTTAAATTAACATGATATAACACCACAGATGAGCAATCAAACGTTTGTAATTAAGCTGTAGCATGATTTAATAGTATATGGATCGACTCGCAAGTCGTACTTGCAGATGCTCGACCCTATACATAATCAAGGATTACGACTCGCCTTAGGTGCCTTTCGTACATCACCAGCCGAAAGTCTATATGTTGAAGCCAATGAACCATCACTCGTGACTGTCTCATAGACGAGACAAATTAGCTTTTCAATACGCCATTAAATTAAAGTCTAACCCTTCAGACCCAACTTTCGATAATGTTTTTAATCCTAGTTGTGAACCTCTTTTTGATCGAAAACCGAAGGCCATTCGACCATTTGGTCTTCGTATAAAACCAAAATTAAGAGACACTGAAATCGACCTTAATTTGGTTGCCAAGTACAAAGTACCACAAATTCCACCGTGGACTTTGGAAACTCCAACAATTATTTTTGATCTTTGTAATAATAACAAATCCAGTACAGACCCTACTGTCTTTCAAAGCAAATTTAATGAAATTAAATCGAAATACTGTGACTTTCAACATATCTACACAGATGGCTCTAAAGATGGAGATAAGGTAGCTGCAGCAGCTGTTGTTCACAAACACAGCATAAAGAGCCGCCTGCCTGACAAGGCCTCTATCATTTCAGCTGAACTTAAGGCAATTGAACTTGCCTTAAATTATATTCAGGAATCTGATGATGACCATTTTGTAATCTTTTCTGATTCCCTTTCATCTCTTCAAGCACTGGGTAATATGAAACATGATAACCCAGTTGTGCTTCAACTTTTAGAAAAGTACAATTCTCTTATAATTGATAAAGCCATGTAGGAATACGTGGTAATGATAGAGCTGATAGTGCTGCTAAGGCAGCATTAGATTTACATATAACTAATACCAAATTACCTTATACTGATTTTAAAAGTTGTATTAACACATATATTCGTAACTCTTGGCAAGCCGCTTGGGATTTGTCAGTTAACAATAAACTCCATCCAATTAAACCGTTACTCGGAGAATGGCGTTCTTCTAGTAGACCCATTCGTCGAGAGGAAGTTGTCCTAGCCCGGTGCAGGATAGGGCATACACGTTATACTCATTCATATTTATTACAAGGTGAGCAATTACCGGAATGTATACCCTGCTTTGCACCGTTAACGGTCAAACACATCTTATTGGAATGTGTAGACTTTGATCCTATGCGTCAAAGGTACTACAATGTTAATACTATGAAAGAGTTATTTGATACTGTAGATTTTAGTCTTGTTTTAGATTTCCTGAAAGAGATCAGACTATATAAATCATTGTAATGTTTTCTTATATATATTTACTTGTTTATATACCCGTTGCCGGGCATTTATTGATTTACATACATAGTTTATATTACACCTTATCATCCCTTATTTTAATTTTATTTTTAATAGTTTTATCTTTATATATTTACATTAATTTTTAATTAATACTTAATTTTTCATATTTTTTTGCGCACAATATGACCTATTTATGTGTCGACGTGCCGTAAAACACCATTCATTCATTCTTAAAATGATAATACTCACTCAAATTTATCGAAATTCCAGCGTCATTCCGCCACTCAGTTGTTAACATTGAGGTTGGGAATTTTCGCCCGAATTTTTTTCTGCCCAATTGAAAAGTTCGCCAAATGATCACATGGTCATATTTTTGGATATGAACTTGGAAATCTTCGCGGGTGAAGCGGGCTGTTTTTACCATTGCGAAAATGTCAAAACCCGTTATCGCGCCAAAACTGAGGTTGGCCATTTTCGCGGGGAGGGGACGATATATAGATCTACATGTTTCTGACAAACTGCTATTGTACCCTTGCGAAAACAACAACAAAAAATATACGAAATACATGATACACATATACATGTACATGTGCATACCGTGATACAATGTACGTGCAGCATAAAACTACAGTTTAATGACAGGATCCTTCTTTTCGCATCTAATTCCGATATATTTACATGTATGTAAAAGTTGATTTTTATATCGTAACAATTTAGTAGCTGTATCACTGTTCAAGGGTTCGTTTTTCCTTTACTCTTTCCATATTATGTAAACCTTCATTGTTTTCTTCAAACCATTTAAGTAACATGATACCATAGAACACCATGCTACTACATGTACATGTAGCTAAAAGTTTGAGAACAATAATTTATCCGTTTTGGTCACTGGTTGCTGTAGTTGGGAACTAAAAAAATATTTTTTTATATTAGATCTATTTGCTGAAAACGATGATACTTGTAGTTTAAGTTTTCCTGAATAAACGTCCCAGATAGAGACTATAACTACATGTACATTACAGAACCCTGAGACAGTTTCCATAAAACTTATATTAAAATATGTTTGTTTTTAACAAACTTTTAAAATACACTCATACAGCAACCAGTGGTTTTGATTTTATGCATGAACTCATTATGTCCTTTTACATATTCATGTTTACATGTACATGTATGTAAAACAAAGCATCCCGCAATTTGAAAACAAACCTTTCACAATTTCAATACACTTCACACGGCTGACACACGTTGCTATTTATAGACAATTATGCAAGCGCCCAGTTATCTAGGAGAACGGTGTACTGACGATACACAAAAAACATTAAACGTACGTGTATTCAGGGAATTTTTAATAGAAACAATGCCGATGTATTTCGTGATACTTGTACTGAACACGTACAGAAAGTAAAACTTTTTTACATGTATGTGTATAAAATTATACTACATGTACATGTAGATATACAGTACATTGATAGCAAAGGTAAATCCCCGCGATGGCCCGCGATTTCACACCGGGTCACGCAGTGTGCGAATCGAAACGGATGACCGCGGATCGCAGTGATTGTGTCGCGGTGGAAAAAATGTATTATCCCCGCGATGAGCGGGCTGTCCGCGGATCGCGGGGATAAAATCAGTGTGTCCGCGGTGAGATAAAATCGCCGCGATGAGTGGGATTAGTCGTAATCCGCGTGGCAGCAACTGTACAACAGGAAAGAAAATATCAGAAAAAGCAAACCTTTTCCAAGTAATTTTTTTTTCTTGCAGTTTTTGGACTTCCTCTTTAGGCAGTGGCTCTGCTTTTAACTTCTTATTGCCTTTTCCTTGAGACTTTAAATTATTCCTCTTAGATTCCAAGATTCGATTAGAATGACTAAATGCTGAATCCCTTTTAATACTGTATTCTGTCTTTCTGTCGACCCAGACGCAAAACTTGAATATTGACACTTTCACCACCGCTGCCAGAAAAGCAACACGTATGTGTCTTTTTTTCTTTGAAAAAGCAAAAACAAACATATCTAACAAATTACCTCTTCTAAAAAATTTCTGATTTCTGCGTCAAGTACCCTGAGATCTACACAAATGTACTTTCCATCTGTCATTAGCTCGTACACAGCAGAATTGAAAACAGGTATACCAGGTCCTCCATGCAACAATGACCAAGCCACTAGTTTTCCATCAAGTTCGAAGTCTTTCATTACCAGTTTATTGAAGTCATGGTTTATTGAGGTCATGCTTAAAAACTTTGTTACCATCTAGACCAATCAGAACATCTTTCTGTACTTCCATCATTAATTCTCTACCAAGCAAAATAAAAAATCAATTAACCTGTATGTATGAGTCCCTATCAATAAAGATACATTGTTACATTATAATGAGAAGTGCTGACAATCAGGAACCTCAGCAAGGGGAGTGGTGTTGATAGTGCTTATTTTACTTCTCATCTACGTAATATCTGACAGTCAAACAGAAATCTTTTATTTTTTGTGTGTTATCGCTATCAATAATCTAAATTGGCTATTGTTATCAAGATTTCAGCCTGTATGAAATTCGAGGCCTGAAAACGAGACATAATTTTATCAAAATTAGAGGCGTCGAATAGTTGGTAACCATTTATTAATAAATCAAATAGAAAAACCAGGCATCAACTAGACGAAAACAACTCGGAAAGTAGCATGAATTTGAGGCGTAATATGCAAATGAGTTAGCCAGGAAGAATTTACGGGCGTCATTTAGGCAGATGTAAAACACAAAAAAGACTCATGAACTTTGTGTACCTACAACAATTAATTAATAAATGAATATAGCCACATCAATTAGGTAACTAAATCATATAAAACAGTACACATTTCATGTTATCCAGTCAGGTTGTAATATCAGTTTATAAATACTAAGTGTTGAATTATAAGTAGTACGGCTTAGGCTGTATGCCTAGAACAATGTGAAATTTATTCTTACCTCTCAGACAGTGCATTAGGTTTATTTTATAACTAACCTTATAATTAAATGTTTTACTACATTGTCCAGATATACACATACAATCCACACACAATTTGGGTGGGTAACACAGTATTAATAAGTTAAAAATAACATTGTTTAAGCCCAAGTGTTTCATGCCAATGTTTTCCCACAAAATTTCAAACAGAGTTTTCTCCCAGAATGCAATTTAAAATCCATTTCCTCAAATAATCAGTTGTAAAATATAAAAAAGGCCCTATCGTCTTAACGAGGCAAAATATAGTATTTTTAACTAAATCAAGGGCCATAACTACGCTGTTACTGGTCCGATCTGCCAGGTTTTTGAACTTGTCCGATCTTTTTTTAATATTAACAATCTGGTAAATAATAATAATTGCACTAAATGCATATCATAATTGTTTAAACCTGTGTTTATAATTTAAATATGATCGTTTGTTTTATTTTAAGACAAAAATATAGATGCCGAATTAAAATCTCGACTTTTTATCGCAATATTAAAACAATGACAGATAATAGGTAAGTTTGCTCGTATGTTACTGATAATTTTATAAATTGACCAAAATAACTATTTTAATCATATTTTGTGATATAAAAACATGAACAGTTATGTTGATGTAAATCATATATATATATCATATACCATATAAAGATATCTTTGGTAAAAAAATATATTATTTTTATCATTATTTGCAAATGTGTGTGTTTTGCCCCTAAAGTTTAAGTTATATATTTTTCTATATTTTCTTTTGAGAAACTTATGAAACTTGTTTTTTATAGCGGAGGAAGTCACAAAAAGGCCTGCAGTTAATGTTTTGAACTAGAAGCTTTCGTAAATTTAGTCATTTTCATATTTGAATTTCATGTTAATTTTCGCTAAAATCTTGAAAACGACAAATTAAAAAAATAATGCATATTACAATTTTCTACGTTCAGACATGGACATATCGGAATACTATAACCTTTAACGACATTTTAAAAGCATTGGTGTTAAAATTTGTATTGAAGTTATTTTTATAATTGACGATTTTTGCTTCAAAATGTCATTCTCTACCCCTTTTCAAAAATGTGGATGCAGCAACATTAGGAAGCACATAATAGTGCATGTCATAATGTTCCATATCGAAGGAATCATTAGACTTGATATTACAATCAATATATTCGGCGAGAATTTTAAGATAGTTGATTCAGTTACACAATTAAAGTGTTCAAATGTAGGTTGAACACCTCTCGTATTGCTCTCAATGTTTCTTCCCATCTCATGTCTGCCGCAGACAGTGTCAGAAACCATGTAAATATTTTGAATTGTTTAATAGCTGCTAGCAAATCAAACATTACTTTTTGCCAGTATGGTGGACTACCTCTGGCTGGACGAAGAAATCTATATGCATCATCTCTCATAAGTAATGGACGAATCTGATCAGCATTTCTAAAAAAAATGCATTGAATGATTCACCAGTCTTTTGTCTGGACATTTATTTTGTAAGGGCAACAGAAATAGAACTCTGTATTTGCTGCCATTCTGTAAGAAACTGCTACGAAAAGGTACTCAATGTTTGAAGCAAAACTACCTCCTTTTTCCAGAATCCTTCTTTGGAAATATTTCTTGGCAGACAAAGCAAGAGAGGTCTTGTATAAGTATAACCAAATTTTCCAGTTGGGAAAAGTGTTGGGAAACTCAGCTCCTCAAAATTGGTATCTCCAAGTATATTCATTGGACGTTTTCCTTCACCAGGGGCAATGGACAGTATTGTATTTGAATTTATAGATGGGTCACTAGGTTGTACACAGGTTTCTAATTGAATGGTTTTGGTAGTTTGTGTAGAATCTTGTAGAATGTTTTAAGCTTCTAGTTCAGATTCAGTCTCCCTGTTCTGTTCTTCATTACTAGTTTCATTGTCAATGTTCTCTGTGAGCTCATTCCATGTCTGACAGTCTTCATGGATTCAATCTGATTCCGATGAGGAAATTAACTGTATACTATTATAGAGTACATGAGGTATCACATGTTTGCCTTGAAGAATTCTGAAATATTTTATTTGCTCCATTTTAAGCTCTACGTGTATTCTAGCCGATGCAATTCGTCTGGTTGTCTCAACTTCACTTTTTGGGAACTGCTCTTACATTTAAATGGCGGACAATACAATTTGACTTCTCTCGTAGTTAAATCCTGCTTCAAATGTATGAAACCCTTATCTAGCATGACTGCATCCCCAGGCTGTAACTGATCGAGTAAACCACTCGCTCTTGTAATCTCAACATCAGAGGCAGATCCACCCCATAATTTTGAAATTAAAACATTAGCACCAGTCATGCTTACTCCAGTGAGAGCTTTAGATGTATTGTGGGAATTATAATTTAAATATGTCAATGATTGATTTTCCAAGGAAGAAATATCTCAGTGCAGTCTAAGATAATTCTTGTATCACTGAAAAATTTAAAACTGGAATGTGTGCTTGAATAATTTCTAACTCAGGTAAAAACACTACAGACTGCAAATATCTGTACATGAATTTTATCCATGTGTTAAAAATCTTTGAAACAGTACTTCTCAAAACTTTAAATCGAAACTCAAGTCTTTAACAAGCAAACCTAATCGTAATCACATCATAACTAGAAGAAATTCATCAACTGGTAGTTTTTGTTTACTCCCTGCATCTTTATCATTCTTGGTCTCACATAATGAGCTTGTACGTAATTTATTTGCACCACTTTCCATTAATGTTTGAAATAATGCATTAAATGTCATAGTCTGGCAGCCAGTAAAAAACTGGATATTTTCCTGAGAGTTACAAAAATCTTTAATAACGATTTCAGGTCTACAGGTTAAGATCCCGGCATCACACATCTCTGGTGTATTCTGCACACCCACTGTACAAGAATGTATGAAAGATGGTGTACTGTCTTCTTCGTGGAACTGATCATCGTCAAAATGTTTAGCGTACCTGAAATTGACAAGAGTTACACAATTTATACCAAAGAATTTTGGGTTCAATTTAACAAATTTAAAGCAATTGTTCACGTCAGTATGTCAGACCTTCTTAATCTGTCGACCTAGTTACTCAAACATTAAGTTAAGACTGCTGGGTTTTATGAATGTTTTTAAAGGGATGCACAACAATGTTGATTTTATTAATTAAAACTAGTGGCGTCCAATTAGTTCTTGCATAACGTGCGTTTTTGGCATCATTAATATAACATATCATTACATGAAAATGGCTTAACTAACTGTTGATAATATTATAAATAATAACATATTTACATATAAGGTATATGTATAATAACAATGAAAAATGGAAAACTCAAATTTTCAATTATATTCAAACCAGTTTGAAGGTGAAATGAAATGATATACATGTAGGAGTAATACATCGGAATGCTGATTTTCATGCTTTGTTTACATAGAGTTATATAATGAAAACTTGTAGCGACTACTCATCTGAAACTACTTGACGGATTTTCATGAAACTTCACAGGAATGCTGATCTAGCTATCACAAACCTATCAGTAGAGCTTGAAGGCCATTGACCTCTTGTTACTTTTCTTATGTTTTTCCAAGTCCTCAAAATATTTATACTCGTCTAAGGGTTGACTCATCAGAGGGATGTATCTCTGATGTAAATCCTGAGGCCATTGGTGGATCAGCTATTGGTGGATCGACCATTAGACTGGATTGGGTTTCATCAGGGCGATCAGCATCACACAATACGATTTCCTTTTGTTGATGAAAAAAAATTGCTATGTTACAAATGAGCCGCTACCTGAGAAAAGGTCCTTTATCGCATATTTCATGATATCAAATATGACTTTTTACATGAATCTGTGATTTTAGCAACATTACGATTGACGTCATTTTGCACATTAATGAACATCATGCAATAATGGCCCGTTCCTCATGGAGCGAATCAAATCCTATATATACACTATTAACAAAATCTATAATCATTTTAAAATCACGTAATATTTGTTAGCTATAAGAGCTAACAAATATTAAGTGATTTTAAAAAGAAAAAAATGTCCTTAAAACTCTTGAAACACTAAATATAAGAGCAGAAGTTCTTTTTATTTTCGATAGCACTGACCTTGAACTTTAAAATTGAAAATGGTTAAAATTATTTCTTCCCACATGATATCGGCAGGAGAATTTTAAAACAAATCCTTTAATAACGTGTTTCATGAAAAAAGAGCTTTATTGTTAATAATGTTAATAAACATGTATTTTTAAAAAACATTGAGAAAAGTCTTGTGCTTTAATCAAAATAAAGTAGTATCAGTTACCTTCTTGTTCACAAAACTGATCATCATAAATCAGACCATCAGTCAGTACTTCTGTTTGTTGTTGTTATTTTATAACCTTTTTTCTCTTCATCCCTTTCTTTTCTTTTAGAGCTTTAAGGTCTTTTAAAGGTAAACCACAACTACTTTTTCAGAACATTCAGGTCCACAAATGTTTCAATGTCTTTTAACTTTTCCCCTATTTCTTCTAAAATGTCAAAGGAATAAACCAAGTAAAGACCATTTTCCACATGTGTTATGATTTCCAAGCATACTTTTCTTTTCTTATCTTGATCTTGGTTGCTATCATGTGCAATGACATTAATTAAAAAGTATTTTTCAATTAACTCCTTTTTGTCCAACGATTTTCCCATAACATCTAAGTCAATGTTAAAAATTGCCTGATCTCTGTACACATCTGGCAATGTTTCCCACTGATGATCAGGAAAATGCTGTATCACAGCTACATGGCCAATTAGTGTGCATGAACATTTTGGCATGTCGTCATTGAGTAAAACTTCATACATCACACTTGTGTGTTGGCTTCTTATAATGAATTTGTTCCCAGTTTCTTCAGTTATGTTTTCTCTGGTTATTTCTTCAATTGATGGAGGCATTCTTCTCAGACAATGGTCTAAACATGGTTTTGGACGATTCCTAAGGAATTGAGGAATTTGGTTTGAGTATCCTCTTGTTCCTTCCATTGTCAGAACATTATATCTTATGCATCTAGAATTAAGTAAAAATGTAAAGGGAATTTGTAAACAAGAGGTACTAATGGCCCTAAATCGCTCATCTTACATAATAATCAGAACAAGAAAAGGTTGTGGATCAGGCACATGGAGTTGAAAAGAAACTGAATCAATTTTTAGCTCGATTATTCGAAGAAAAAGAGAGCTTATGTAATCACCACGGCGTCGGCATCGGCGTCTCACATCAATGTTTGCGTGTAAGCTGTGTTTACAAGTCTATATCTCTTACATTTCTTATCCTAGCACAACCAAATTTGGCCATGGGCTTCCTTATAGCATTATCGTAGGGCTGCTTAAGTAATTTTGGTTCCTGTAATCCCTGGGCTCCCATGGAACCCAAATTCTGATAGCCCATAAAATGTGCCCCATTTCACATCAAATTTTGCGTGTAAGCTGTGTTTACAAGTCTATAACTCTTACAATTCTTACCCTAGCACCAAATTTGGCCATTAGCTTCCTTATAGCATTATCGTAAGGGCTGCTTAAGTAATTTTGGTTCCTGTAATCCCTGGGCTCCCATGGAACCCAAATTGTGATGGCCAATAAAATGTGCAATAAAGGCAGATCTAGGTTTGCATGTAAGCATGTTTTTATCTATAATTTTGGATTGTTATAGCATTATGCATCTTATTACTTCACCCATATTGGGGAATGGGCTCCCTCCCCCCCCCCGCACCCCCCACTCCCACTCCCCTCCACTTTTTTTTTTTTTTTTTTTACATATTTCTGTGTTGTTTTAGTCAATGCTTACACATGTATGTTGCAACCCTCCTCGCCCACTCCTCCACCCCCCGCCTCTCACCCACTCCCCCCACCCAGACTTCAAACTTTTTTGTTATAGCATTATGCATCTTATTACTTCACCCATATTGGGGCATGGGCCCCCCCCCCCGCACCCCCCCCCCCCCCACTCCCCTCCACTTTTTTTTTTTTTTACATATTTCTTTGTTGTTTTAGTCAATTCTACCCCCCCCCCCCCATATTTGTTCTTACACATATATGTTGCGCCCCCCCCCCCCCCCCCCACTTGAAACCTTTTTTTTCTTTACATATTTCTTTGTTGTTTTAGTCAATTTTTCCTGTTTCTCCTCTTTCTGTCTTATCTTCTCTTCCTTCTCTTCTTTGTATTTTGCAGCAGCTGATCTCATGTTGCGTCACATCAAACTGTCTGTTTGAATCAGTCACCACATCATCCCTGCTGAACGTGGACACTGCCTGGTTTTGCCTAAGACCATATTTCACAGTCTGGCTCGCACTATATGTCTCCACTTTCATTCTGCCCGATTTTGAATTTAACACATCACCCATCACACTGCAACTGCTTTCTACTTGAGGACCATGAAAGCAGCTCAATACTGCACACACTACCTTAGCCAGCATTGCATACTTCTTTCCGGCTATAATCATAGCCCACCATTTATCAATGCGTATTTGGTTGCCAGCTGCATCCAGATGTGGCAGAATCGACTTGTCCATATAGAATGCGGTTTCATCTTCTTGCTTCAGTACATTGGGAAGAAACTATGGCAATGTGCTCAATAACTCACCCAGTTGTGACATGATTGCCTCTGGCTTCTGGGTCAATGCCAGAAACGGCGCTCAGCAGTTTGCTATCCAGCGGTAACATGTAACAGACCTTTTTAACACAGATAAATACACTCTGCTTATCAAAAAATATAAATCTGAAGCTATCAGAGCATGCATTTATTTTTAACATAGGTAAAGAACAATCAACTGTAGAGCTACAAATTATCTTAGAAATTAAATATTACATATTTTCTTCAAAACGACTGAAAACAACGCTCTCTGTTACTCCAATGATATACAGACTTCGTTATTTATACGAAACGCATAAACAAATCGCAATCAGAAACAATCAACTAGAAAGTTTTGAAAATACATGGAGCAATTTTAAAACCATTTTAAATTAATCTAGCCTATCTTTTTATCCATCCACCCCTATGAATTCTTACAATAAACCAAGACACTGACAGTTGTGTATATATGTGTGTATGTGTATGTATGTATATACATGTATATATATTAAATATATAAATATGGTTATATAAACAGTAATTTATACAACTTTATAATTAGATGGGCTAGTGGACGGCAATCAAAATGTAGTTTAAAGAGTTTTTCTCTTTCTTTTTTTTTGTTGCTTTAAATGATTTTCTCCCCTCAAAATAACATCTCCCCTGCCTCAACCATCTAATACATGTATCTATTCTGTAATACTCTTATATCATTTTATGATGCTGAATTGTAAATATATATATATATGTGTTTAGTAAATGAATATTACATGCTGTAAAATATTGTAAGGTGTGGCAAGGGATGGTCCTCCCCGACCCTTGCTCCACCTATTGACGGGGAGATTAAACGGGTCGTCAAAAGACGGCTAAAAAAAACACAAAAAAAAACAAAAAAAACAACAACATGTGTTGTAGGTACTGAACACATACTGTGTATGCTACCGACCTGTGTATGCTACCGACACTTGTTGCCAGAACACCTTTGTCACCTTGTCCCCCTTACTGGCCTTTTGGACAAGTCTTTTGTTGGCTGCTCCAACAAACATATCCTTCCTTGGCAGCAACTGGTCAGTTGAAATATTGACCGACTTCAGTTGTTTTCATGACATGTTGGTAATGAGCTCTGGCTTGATGAAGCAGGCCAGAAATCTGCTGAATAAATCTTCCTGCTTCTCCATTAGCTTGTGAACGAGCGGCTCCACAGACTCGAACAAGCAGACATAACCCTTCAGTAGCGGCAGTACAAAAGAGTAGAAGTTTATGATGAGCTGTTCTTGGTATCCTGGTACAGTACGCGCTCAATGATCCGCTTTTTCCTCTCCTGCCCATCTGACGTTAACTTTTTCTGGCTCCGTTGCTTGTGAATTTCGCGAATTTTCTCCCGAGCTTCTTCGCTATTACACCTCTCCTTCATGATGTGAACAACGACAGCATGGTAGTCCACACGATCCTTGATTGGCAAGAAAGCATAGTAGAATACTTTGTAAGCATCCATCAGAAGATTTGAATTGACAGCTACGTCGAAGCATGACAGCCATCTGTGTGAGATGAATCGCTAGGGCATTGTGAACTTTAGGTTCAAAAGTTCACAGACCTCCTCCAAATCAGACTGTAGATCAGTTGACCATTTGAAGTCATTCGCGAGATCTGCAAACAGTCGTTACACCCAGAAATCAAACGGCGCACAGAACTTCTTTGATGCATTGTGAATGTGATGGCGCCATTTCGTTTCGGATCCGCGTCTCCAACCCAGATTAACTGCCGCGCATCACACTGAATGAATCCATCATTATGGAGATAAGATTTGTCCACGGGAGGTCATGTGTAACAAATAAATCTGTCAAGCGTTTTGACAATGTTTCAGCGTCAACTTTAATAACGTCGAGTGACGCAGGTGTTCAACCATGACCGACTCCAACAATGGTGAATAGTAACTCACCAAAACAATAAGAACACGGTTAAGATTTGTGCTGGTACTTTCATCGATGTTTAGTGAAAACGGGTACATTTTTAAAGTGTCCACCGTCAGTTCAATGTACGTCTTCGCCATACCAAATCTCATCTTGTAGTAGGCGGTGGTCCTGTCCATAGATAGGTGATTCAGGGCTTTTCGATCCTTACTCAGGCCTTTGGTGAGACTGACCAGTACTGGCGCCATTGTGAAGGGAAGGGAGTGCTCTACCATCACACCCAAAACCATAGCCTGAAAATAAAAAATATTAATTATTAAAAAAATGTCAAAAGTTGTAGTCAGTAAAATATAAACACAGGACAGTCAAACTCAAGCAATACAGGTAATATAGATTTCTATTCCAAAAACAAGATATCTTCTAAACGTTGGTAAATATCTTATATACTAAAAATGGATATATATAAGATATCTACTAAACGTAAGTAGATATCTTATATACTTTATATCTACTAAAGATGAGTAGATATCTTATTTATACAATTTAAAACAAATACCTACTAAAATCGTAACCATTGCCACACCCCTCTGCCCCAGCTGCTAAACCTTAACCCTAATGAAAATTTGGGCATAGCCCCCACCCCCCCCACCTTGCCTAGGCATTTTTTCAATTTTCAGGTTGGTGCATGGGAAACGACAGTGTTGGGCATGTAAGAGGAAGTGGGGTAGGACAGGTTATGGACAGATTTCCCTTATACTAAATAAATCATTCCCTGTCCTACAAGCACGATAGATTTGTATAGAAAAGTAAAAATGTACGTACCTCACTATTTGCTACCCGGTCACACAAAGGAACAAACTTCTTCGTCGATATGTCACTGTTCCCTTGGGATGAGGTGGAGTAACTTGGCAGCGAGTAATTCGTCAACTTGATAGCCAGAAGTTTTGAATGTTTTTTTGACTTTTGAACATGGTCTACAAGGGCAGCTGCTCCTCGACCGCCATAAGAAATAACGGTATTGCAAAATGTGCACCAGGCTTTTCCTGGTTCGTGTAGCTTCTTCACAGATTCGCCGAGTTTCCTTTCTGTCTGTTTTCCATCTCAGGCCTTTTTCTACTATTCTCACGGGTCCGACAATCGGACCCGTTCCTAATGCCAATAAATATAGGTGTTTTTTCCCAATTCTGAAATAAAATTCCCCATTTTTTTTATTTTTTTTTTATTTTTTTTTATTTTATTTTTAGCTCTACTGGCCGAAGGCCAGCAGAGCTTATGGGATGCCGAGTTGTCCGTCGTCCGTCCGTCGTCCGTCGTCCGTCGTCCGTCCGTCGTCCGTCCGTTGTTAACTTTTGTCTCGTTAAGACGATAGGGCCTTCATTTTTCATCCAATCTTTACTAAACTTTAACAGGTTGTTAATATCAATGAAAGCTCGGATGAGTTCGAAAACCAGCCAGATCTGCCAAGTAACAGCGGAGTTATGGCCCTTGATTTAGTTAAAAATGCTATATTGCTATATTTTGCCTCGTTAAGACGATAGGGCCTTCATTATTCAACCTATATATACCAAACTTTACCACATTGTTAATATCAATGAAAGCTCGGACAAGTTCGAAAACCAGCCAGATCGGACCAGTTACACCAGAGTTATGGCTCTTGATTTAGTTAAAAATGCTATATTTTGCCTCGTTAAGACGATAGAGGCTTCATTGTTCATCCGATCTTTATCAAACTTTATCAGATTGTTAATGTCATTGAAAGCTCGAACAAGTTCGAAAACCAACCATATCGGACCAGTAACAGCGGAGTTGTGGCCCTTGATTTAGTTAAAAATGTTATATTTTGCCTCGTTAAGACAATAGGGGCTTCATTGTTCATCTGATCTTTACCAAACTTTATCAGATTGTAATTATTAATGCAAGCTCGAGCAAGTTCGAAAACTAGCCATATCGGACCAGTAACAGCGGAGTTATGGCCCTTGATTTAGTTAAAAATGCTATAGTTTGCCTCATTAAGACGATTGGGGCTTCATTGTTCATCCGATCTTTATTAAACTTTATCAGATTGTTAATATCAATGAAAGCTCGGACAAGTTTGAAAACCAAACATATCGGACCAGTAACAACTTAGTTATGGCCCTTGATTTAGTTCAAAACGCTATATTTTGCCTCGTAAAGACGAGAGGGCCTTCATTTTTCATCCGATCGTTACCAAACTTTTATTTTTTTAATTATTTTTTTAAATTAAAGGGGTTGATGCACTATTTTCAAACACGATTGATATAAAAGGGCTCTTAAAAACTTGAAAAACGCTGAAAGAATTATCGAAATATCATAAAAAATAAAGGAGATGTGACCTATTGAAAATTTGCAATGAACATCAATGGAGGCGGCCATCTTTGAACGATGACGTCATCGCGCCTTATTATCATATATGGCATATTGACAAAATGTCCTTTAAAGCAACGAAAATCAATGCAAATTGATTAAAAATAGATATACAGATGTAAACTGTATAAATTTTATGCTTATTTTTCATATGCACTGATTTTCTTTGCTTTAAAAAACATTTTGTCAATATTCTCATATGGTAAAAAGGCGCGATGACGTCATCGTTCAAAGATGGCCTCCTCCATTTATGTTTCTTTGCAAATTTTTAATAGGTCATATCTCCTTGATTTGCCATGCCATTTTGATAATTCTTTCAGCTTTTTTCAAGTCTTTCAGAGCCCTTTTAAATAAAGCGTGTTTGAAAATAGTGCATCAACCCCTTTAATATATATATTTTTTTTATTTTTTTATTTTTATTTTTTAATTTTAATTTTTTTTTAATTATTTTTTAATTTTTATTTTTTAATTTATTTTTTATTTTTTTTTTAATTAATATTTTTTTTAGCTCTATGTTGGACCAGTCTGACCAGTAACAGAGGAGTTATGGCTCTTGATTTAGTTAAAAATGCTATATTTTGCCTCGTTAAAGGTAGGGTCTTCATTTTCATCTGATCTTTACTGAACTTTAACAGATTCTTTAGTTATGGCCCTTGATTTAGTTCAAAAGCTGTTTTTTCCCGAAACTTCCAAAAAAAACGTTAATGGCAGTCACTCGCTTCATTGATGTTATAAGAGCCATGTTAGCCAGTAGAGCGTCCACAGGCCCTCTTGGGCCTCTTGTTTTTTTTTTACAATGTCAGGTCAAATATACAAATGTTTACAAGGAAATACTATAAGAATAACAATATTTAAATCATGTATCATGTGTTGAAACCAGGCAATTAAAACAACCTGATATTTATGTACAACTAACTTATGAAAATTCCCAATTTGAGGCGTAAAGCGATTAAATTTTTTTCCAATTGGGCAAAATTTACGGCGTAAATTTTCCCAATTTGTCCAGAGTCTTTTTCCCAAAATGGGCAGAAAAAGGCCTGCATCTATTACAACGCGAATAACTTTGTCCATCCATTCCCATTTAAATGGATTTCCGACACTTTTGTCTATTACAGAAATGCGACTTTTGTCCTTGTTCTCTACAAAATTTGCCATATTGCACTTAGTTATTTAGCGATACCGAATATTCTTTCACTGAGAAATCCCGATCTTTCATCGACAAAAATGTAATAAATTTAAATTAACAGGAATGATGAAGAGAAAATTAGTATAATCATAGCGGCACCAGCAAACCAAGATAACAGTACCCACGAATCTAGGTCAGTTTACGTATTAAATAAATTATCTACAATTTACAGAAATAATTGTTTCCTACAAGCGTCGCTTTAAATACTCATACAAATAGTTTATATGATTGTTTCTTATTTTGTAAAATTAACATTTCCTTATTATGTGCACAATGCAAAATTCTCAAATTTAACAAAATGAGGTGTTTGATGAACTCGAGTAATCCTTGCAGAAAAGTAAAAAGAGTATTGGACTAACAGTTTACAAATTCCATGTCATTTTTTCCGTATTTCTTTAAGTAAGCTTCACTTTACTAGGTTGGGTCACGTTTTAACCTAAACACACAATTTTCTCTTAATGCCAATATCTGTTATCGTGTTATGTTTTCGGTATATTTTTTTTATGAATGTCTTCTGCGATTTCTCTACACTAAGTCTTCATTTATATATGGTGGCCAGCTTTAATGTTGTATGAAGACCTCATGTATTTCAGTAGAACTATTTACCCGAGTAGAACCATCACATGACATGGAAAAGTATCTTATAATATAAGTAGGTAATAATTAACAGTAACCTTTCCTCTGGTCAGAAGATATAGTCTCAATTTGCTCTTGCCCTGCGCCAAAGAGTAAACCGTGAATGTGGATGGTGTAAGTGGCACTCCATCATAACTTCCAAGGGAACGGTCAAATCTGGAAAGTTTACCAAGAAAGCATCTAACATGTGGGAAAAAAGTTTCTTGCAACGTATTGAGCACATCTAGGTATGTCAAGTTAGACTGGATTCTAATGCATCTTGGTCCCGACTCTGGATGGGATTTGGTGGCCTTGACTATCTTATATCGCAAATCCTTATAGCAGTAGTTCATCCAGCCAACAGTAACTTTTAGAGCTTTTTGGTCCTACACTTGAATCAGAACTTTTCTTTGACTGAAGAAGAAATAAATGCTGTTCATCCGATTGAAATCTATACAAGAGGGCCAAAATGGCCCCGAATCACTCAAACACCGGATGGTATTTGCAAAGATGAAACTAGAGGCACAAGACGGCCTGTATCGCACTAATGGCTGTATGGGGGCCCCAGCGGATGGTACCAAATATGAAAACTTATTACACATCTACACATCCTTAACAAGAAATACAACTACTGCTGATCTTTAATAAAAAATATGCCATATGCCCAAATTACTTTTGTGGCAGGTCATCAAAAGGTGCCAAGAGCCATCATTATAACAATAGTTTTTACACAAAGATTTAGGAACTGTCTGCTAAATATATAAAGTGGTTATAGGTATGACTTGTCACTTGTGAATCAAAAAGAATGCAGGTGAAAATATGTATTGGTTCATACAGGTTTTAAAACTCAACAAGTCCTGCGAGTAAATACACAACTATTTGAAAAAGAGACAACATTCACCATGCTTTTTATTTGTTGATTTTTGCTCTACTGATCAGAGATCAGCAGAGCTTATGTCGTGGTGCGGTGTACGTCGTCCGTCCGTCCGTTTGTCTGTCCGTCAACTTTTTTTGTAGCGACTACTCCTCTGAAACTACTGAATAGGTTTTCATGAAACTTTACAGAAATGTTGCCCATGAAGTCTAGTTGATCCTAGCAAAAATTCATGTTGATGTGAAATCCAGGATGACCGCCAAATCTAAAAATAGATTTTTAAAAAATAAGTTTGTAGCGACTACTTCTTGAAAACTCGTAAGTGATATTGATATGGGACTTCTTTGTTTACATAGAGTTATATAATGAAGACTTGTAGCGACTACTCCTCTGAAACAACTTGACAGATTTTCATGAAACTTCACAGGAATGTTGCTCTTGATGTCTAATTGATCCTAGCAAAATTTCAGGTCGGCCAGAAATTCAAGATGGCTGCCATGGCTAAAAATAAATTTTCAAAAAACAAGTTTGTAGCGACTACTTCTTGAAAACTATAAGTGATATTGATATGCGTCTTTTCCTAAAATGATCAGTATGACATGATGTTGATCCTTGAAGAAAATGGTTTTGATTTGATGTTAAACATGGTTGTCAGCAGCCATCTTTGTTTACATATAGTTATCTAGTAAAAACTTGTAGCGACTACTCCTCTGCAACTACTTGACAGAGTTTCTTGAAACTTCACAGGATTGTTGCTCTTGATGTCTTGTTGATCCTAGCAAAATTTCAGGTCGGCCGGAAATTCAAGATGGCCACCATGGCTAAAAACAGATTTTCAAAGAACAATTTTGTAGCGACTACTTCTTGAAAACTATAAGTGATATTGATATGCGTCTTTTTCTAAAATTATCAGTATGACATGATGTTGGTTCTTGTCAAAAATTATTTTGATTTGACATTAAACATGGCCGCCAGGCCATCTTTGTTTACATATAGTTATATAATGAAAACTTGTAGCGACTACTCCTCTGAAACTACTTGAAGGATATTCATGAAACATCACAGGAAGGCTGATCTAGCTATCAAAAACCTATCAGTTGAGCTTCAAGGTCTTTGACCTTTTGTTTTGTACATATTATTTCCCATATGTTTGTCACAAGTTTCAAAATAACTGTAAAATTTAGCAAAGGGTCAGACGGTTATGTTGACACAGAGACAAGTTTTTCTTGCAATAAACAAACATGGAAGCAAAGCACAAAGGTTCTTTAAAATGAATTTATGCGCATTCAGTTTCTACAGCAAGGTCTGAACCTGCTCTGTGTTTAACTTCCACATTTGTTGCATCAAAAAAAAGTTTTTGATTTAGTCATCGTCATTCGTCATTCGTCATCGTCATTCATCATCATGGATTTAGTTTCAAGGAACTTGTCCATAAGATTTTTTGAGACAGTAACTTTATGAACTTCTCCTTTGGTTGTTCATAAGTTTACAAACTCGTGTTTTCATGGCATTCTTCTTCTTCTGCCTGGCAAAACACCCACCACAGGCAAGCTTTTCTTCCGGGTTGTTTGAATCGGTTTACAATGCTTTGTAGCATTGCAAGCATTTGAAGGAGGTTGTAGTGTTTGCCGCCACAATGGATCCACTGATTGTTAACAACGCTTCTTGTTCTGATGCTTTGTATTCCACCTGCATATCTGTGATTTGAATGATTCGTGTCGAAGATGTAGTTGACATTTGAAGATTGTTGTCAAAATACTGTGAGCATAAGTTGGTGAATTTGTAACATTCGCCTTCCTCGACCAGTTGTATTTTTGTTCCCCACAGAGGTAATTTTTGCTGCCAGTGTGGTCAGCTAATACAACATTTTGCAGCTGTCTTTGTCTATACTTAGTCATCAAGGATTGTGTGACTTCCAGACTGACAATTTTAGCTGTCAAGTTGCGCTGGAAAATATATAGTTTTTTAAATTAAAATATATTTATAAACATTAAAATAGTTTATACTTAAGTTTTATACAGTATTTACCAGCTGAACAAAAAAATGCTGGCAGTTTGTACTACTAATATACTGTGTCAAGTCAGGGTGAAAATTTAAGTTTTTTACCCACTTGCTTTTTTTGCAAGTGCAAATATTTTCAACCCGCAAAAAAGAGAAAAAATCAAGAACGCTTCATAAATGTGATACTTTCAGGCCCTCAATCTGGGAGTTTAGTGGGTTTTGAAGAGAGATTCATGCAAAAATCTGTGAGTTTTTTTTGCGGGCTATTTTTAGCGTGCGAGCGGCATTTTTTACCCAAATTCCATAAACGAATACATAAAAATACAATTTTAAACAAGTTTCTTCATTGATGTCAGGGGAGATAACAAGAATGAATAAAAACACTTTTTAAACAATATGTTATTTAATAACCAATGATAAACATGTAAGGTCATCTAACACTATAAATATAAGTGTCATATCTTGAACACACTCACAGCCCTAACTTTAAACACAGTGAACTTCCACTAACTGTCCTAACTGTCCTAAACTTAGTTGCACACACCCTTACACTTCCTCACAAGTTCATGGCTTGGTCTATACTCATAGCATAAGGCTGAATTGTTTATTTTCACACTGAGGAGGTTGTGAACAGAGGTTGCACTGAGGTTGCCACGGCTGTCTGATTGGATCTTCCTCAGCATGCTGAAGCTTCTCTCTTCATCTGCGTTCGAGTGAGCTATGCTGAGGCAAGAGATGGCCACCTCAGACAATACTGCATACTGCAACTTTCCAGTGGGCAGCTTCCTCATGGACATATCAACCCAGAAGGAGTCCCGACTGCAATGGTGTCCTCAGTCCTCATCATGTTGGTTGTCAGCATCCATGTAGTCGACCTGTGTGACATCTGACTTCCCAGCATTGACTTGGGTCTTCACCAGTTTTCCCATCAGTCTTCGAAGGAGTCGGTACATCTCGCTGTGCAGGTGACCAATCATAGCTGTACCAGCCTGGAATGTTGTGTTGTACTCATTCAGCACTGGGAGGATGTACTGTAGGAAGTAGTAGTGCAGATGCATTTCATGGTCAACAAGTGGATCTTTACATCTCAGGACACGTCCTGCCTTGTCACTTTCTTCATGGCTGTCACAGTAACTCTTCAGGGCTGGCCATTGCTGGAGAAAGCGGCTGATGCAGCTCTGTAGACTAAAACAGCGGGTGCTACGGTGCTTCACGATCTTGTAGCTTTCTGTGTCAGTGAAATCCAGGAATTCCTTATACTGCTCCTTGTGCTTGGCACTGTGAAAGAAGTGAAAGTAAACGTCAATCAGCAGGTCTTCAATCGGAAGAGGCAGTGACTTGATCCTATCTTGTGCGCAGAGATTTGCCAGGTGACAAACACAGCCCTCACTGTAGATATCAGGGTTCTGTAGTCTTACTCGTGACTGTACACTGTTGTTCTTCCAAACCATCACACTGGCATTGTCGCTTGAGTAGCCTATACAATTGGCCCATGGGATGTCTCTGTCTCTGTTAATAAAAAAATATGCAAATATAATTTGTGTTATTGTTTTCTTTTATAAAAAAAAAATATATCAAGATCAGGATACATGATTACTTATGGTCATATAGAGCGGGCCTCAAGGAAGATTGAATTATTTGAAAGGTTTCAAGAACACGTGACAATATGTTTATATATTACACTTACATGAATATCTGGTTCTGCCCAGTGCCGATGTTGCTGGTGGGTAATCCAAGGAACTTCAGAGTCACCTTCTTGATGTTGTGATCAAAGAAGCGTATCAGCACTGTCATGGACTTGTTGTCACCTTGATCGTGATCAAAGATGCGTATCAGCACTGTCATGGACTTGTTGTCACCTTGATCATGATCAAAGATGCGTATCAGCACTGTCATGGACTTGTTGTCACCTTGATCCTGATCAAAGATGCATATCAGCACTGTCATGGACTTGTTGTCACCTTGATCGTGATCAAAGATGCGTATCAGCACTGTCATGGACTTGTTGTCTTCTTGATCGTTAGACTCGTCCATCATTATTGAGAACTTCTCCTTCTGACACATAGCTGTTACATCGTTGTCAAAATGAGGGGCGAGGGCTTTGTTTAGAATGTTGGTCGTCTTTGTTCTCATACAACTGAATTTCTTGGCGATGTTAGAGTCCGGAAACATAACTTTCACAAGGGATGTAAAATGATCTGCAAATGGCAAGTTGTATTCAACAGCAAAATTTGTGAATAATAATTCTGCACGCGATACAGCATCAATTTCAGATTGCCCGAACATGTCAGAGACTTTCTTGTTGAATTTAGTTGATCCAATGTTACTTAAATGTTTCTCGCCTTTCGAATGCTGAACAATGTCATAACGACCACTATGCCCTATATTCACCTCAACTCTGCAACTTGTACAAAACGCAAAATTAACACTTTTTGAACTTTTACTAATCCACGGAAAATCCGCTATCCAACTTGAATTGAACTTTGTCATATACTTCCTCGTCTTGTTAGAACGGGGCGATGCCTCAGCATCGGTAGATAACGGACGCTTAGACATTATCACAAGTTATGATATTGAGTTGAAACTTACCTTGAATATATAGCTCTAAAATAATTAGTAATTAATAGAAAGTAGCGAGTTATATCAATTATCCTATTTATAAATCAGTACATTCCAGAAATAAAGACATTTCCAACTTTTGTTTTTGTCAAAGACAATGTACAAAGATATGGAACAAAAGCAACCAACATCAATCAACCCTTTTTAGCTCTACTGGCCGAAGGGATGCCGAGTTGTCCGTCGTCCGTCAGGCGTCCGTCGTCAGCGTCGGCGTTAACTTTTGTCTCGTTAAGACAATAGGGCCTTCATTTTTAATTCGATCTTTACCAAATTTTAAGAGGATGTTAATATCAATGAAAGCTCGGATGAGTTCGAAAACCAGCCAAATCGGACAAATAACAGCGGAGTTATGGCCCTTGATTTAGTTAAAAATGCTATATTGCTATAATTTGCCTCGTTAAGACGATAGGGCCTTCATTTTTCATCCTATCTTTACCAAACTTTACCATATTGTTAATATAAATGAAAGCTTGGACAAGTTAGAAAACCAGCCAGATCGGACCAGTAACAGCGGAGTTATGGTCCTTGATTTAGTTAAAAATGCTCTATTGCTATATTTTGCCTCGTTAAGACGATAGGGCCTTCGTTTTTCATCCTATCTTTACTAAACTTTACCACTTTGTTAATATCAATGAAAGCTCAGACAAGTTTGAAAAACAGCCATATCGGACTAGTAACAGCGGAGTTATGGCACTTGATTTAGTTAAAAATGCTATATTTTGCCTAGTTAAGACGATAGGGGCTTCATTGTTCATCCGATCTTTACCAATCTTTATCAGATTGTTATTATCAATGAAAGCTCGGACTAGTTTGAAAACCAGCCATATCGGATTAGTAAAAGCGGAGTTATGGCCCTTGATTTAGTTAAAAATGCTATATTTTGCCTCGTTAAGACAATAGGGGCTTCATTGTTCATCAGATCTTTACCAAACTTCATCAGATTGTAAATGCCGTTGAAAGCTCAAACATGTTCCAAAAACCAGCCATATTGGACCTTTAACAGCAGAGTTATGGCCCTGGATTTAGTTAAAAATGCTATATTTTGCCTCGTTAAGACGATAGAGGCTTCATTGTTCATCCGATCTTTACCAAACTTTATCAGATTGTTAATGTCAATGAGTGCTAGGACAAGTTCGAAAACCATTCATATCGGACCAGTAACAGCAGAGTTATGGCCCTTGATTTAGTTAAAAATGCTATATTTTGCCTCGTAAAGACGATCGGGCCTTCATTTTTCATCCGATCTTTACCAAACTTTATCAGATTGTTAATGTCTATGAAAGCTTGATCAAGTTCGAAAACCAGCCAGATCAAACTATAAAGAGTGGAGTTATGGCCCTTGATTTTGTTAAAAATGCTATAATTTGCCTCGTCATACGATTGCATCTGATCTGTAGAAATAAATCCAAGCATTTTTTCATTCCTAAGAATTCTTTAGAATTCCAAGGAAGTTCGATGTTTTCTCTCTTGGAAAGACATTGGATTTCCTTGGAATGAAAACTCCTAGAAATTCCATGGAATTCTCAAGATTGTTTTTTGGAGAAAGTTTGGAAAACATTGGATTTTTAATCCATCAAAATCCAGTGTTTTTCCCTGTGCATAAACATTGGATTTCTTTGGACTTCTCCTCTCTGTCCATCAGCATACTTCGGAAAAGCTTGGAAAAGCTTGGACTTGAATTCTTAACCAGAAAAAAAAAGTCCAATGTTTTCCAGTCTTTTCACAACTGGAAAAATATTGGTAAACCTTGGACTTATTTATTACTTCTACTGCTGCTGCTACAACTACTACTACCATTATTACTACTACTACTACAACAGCAACTGCTGCTGCTCTACTACTACTACGTCTACTACTACTGATGTTGTTGTTGCTGCTACTGCTGTTACTAATACATGTACTACTTCTACTACTACTGCTGTTACTACTTCTACTACTACTACTACTACTACTACTACTACTACTATTGCTGTTACTAATACATGCACTACTTCTACTACTACTGCTGTTATTACTTCTACTACTACTGCTGTTATTGTTACTAATACTACTACTTCTAATGCTGCTGCTGCTCTACTTCTATCTACTTTTACTACTACTGCTGCTGTTATTGCTACTACTACTACTACTGCTGCTGCTGCTGCTGCTGCTGCTGCTGCTGCTGCTCCGCTACTACTACTGCTGTTTTTGCTGCTGCTACTGCTGTTACTACTACATGCACTACTTCTACTACTGCTGCTGTTCCTACTACTACTACTGCTGCTGCTGTTACTACTACTACTGCTTCTACTCTACTACAACTACTTCTAAGATTACTGCTGTTGTTGCTGCTGCCACCACTGGTAATACTACTTGCACTACTTCTACTACTACTGCTGTTACTACTACTTCTACTGCTGCTGTTACTACTTCTTCTACTACTACTACTACTGATGTTACTACTTCTGCTGCTGCTCTACTACTTCTACTACTACTGCTGTTACTACTAATACTGCTGCTGCTACTGCATCAGCAGCAGTGACAACAACAACCATTAATAAAAAATAATAAAAATAATAAAAAGAAAAAAGAAATTATAATAAAATTAACATGAACAATGATTATAAGATTATAATAAAATAAATAATTGATCACTATTTTCTTTGATTTGGCTACACAGTCACATGATGTTCAGACACATGTATAATAAACACAATTTAATGTACATGTATCAGATAAGAATCATTTCTAAAATACTGAAAACAAAGAAAGGTCTTAATGCAGCCCTTTGTTTTGGCAAGTCCGGATAAATTCCTCAGAGAATCATTGCCAGATGTGAGGTGATAAGAGGATTATGTCCATCTACTGGCCATACATTAGTGGTACACTTACATAATATACTCTGAATTAACCTTAGTGTAACCCCCTACTTCCTGAGAGTTGATTGGTTAAACAAAATACTGGCTGGACAATTTGAAAATGTGTAACATTTTGGGCACAGGAAACACCTATTTGTCGATTATCTTATTTAATAAAGTACTAAATTTTGAAATCATTTTTATTGAAACTCTTGGTTTTGCTGGATACAAGTGTGGCTAGTCTCATATTTATATTTTACTGGAGGATTAAGACAGAAGAATGATGTTTACAGGTATGTACTACTCTACTTCAAATTATCAATATGGCATACACTTAATGTTTATCAAAGGGGTGAAATGTATCAGATTGCCAGTGAAGTAATTTTATATTCATTAGAATGCTTAGACTAAGTGTTTATTATATTTTGGACATGTTGACTCTTTTAAAAGCTGCTGAAGCAGATGTCATTATCTTCCTATAATCATTTTGCCTAATTCCACTGTGGACACTAGTGAATAAGAGATTTATCCAAACCTCTTTAAAACAGACGATATAAACAACTCTTAAACGTAACTTGTATATGTTTGCACATGACAGTGATTTAAAAAACAATGTTGGTTAAATTCGTTTTGTTAAAACAGAGACATAATAAACTCTGGTTAAAACTACTATTTTAGAACTGAAAGAGACTGCTTTCGTTAGGGGCCATGACAGGCTGGTACCAGACAAACCAGGAGATGAGGTCTTGGATGAAACATGTTCCATATTTAGCATGCAAAAGTAAGTTTCCCATGTATCTTTGGTTAGACTAATAGTATATACATTTCGAAATTGCAGTTGAACCAATACTAACTAGTTTACTGTTCCAAATTGAAATCAATAATAAGAGCGACTAGTCTTATTTGATGATTCGGCTCTCCTATTTAAGAAATCTGTTAAAAAAGTAGATTGGGTACATTACACATTTAGGATAGAATTGTAGCACTTGGCTAATTGTCATATTTTATCCACCTTTAAATTATAGATCTGCCTTTTATTCTTAGTCTTAAAGTATATGGTAAATAGGAATATGCAAATGATGATCTCTATATTTTCTTTCAGAATATGTCGGACCTTATCATGGACCAAGAAACACAGATTTAGGATTCTTTCATATGGTTATATATGCCCTATAAGTACATTATTTTGTAGTGTTTTTAGCTCGACTATTCGAAGAATAAGAGAGCTTATGTAATCACCACGGGGTCGGCATCGGCGTCGGCGTCGGTGTCCCACATCAAGGTTTGCGTGTAAGCTGTGTTTACAGGTCTATATCTCTTACATTTCTTATCCTAGCAAAACCAAATTTGGCCATGGGCTTCCTTATAGCATTATCTTGAGGGCTGCATAAACAATTTTGGTTCCTGTAACCCATGGGCTCCCATGGAACCCAAATATGATAGCCCTTAAAATATGTCTGTTTCACATCAAATTTTGCGTGTAAGCTGTGTTTACAGGTCTATATCTCTTACAATTCTTACCCTAGCACTACCAAATTTGGCCATGGGCTTCCTTATAGCATTATCTTAAGGGCTGCATAAGCAGTTTTGGTTACCGTAACCCCTGGGCTCCCATGGAACCCAAATTCTGATAGCCCTTAAAATATGTCTGTTTCACATCAAATTTTGCG
This sequence comes from Cyrtodaria siliqua, assembly GCA_037043455.1. Taxonomy (NCBI): domain Eukaryota; kingdom Metazoa; phylum Mollusca; class Bivalvia; order Adapedonta; family Hiatellidae; genus Cyrtodaria; species Cyrtodaria siliqua. Next base: position 85,699 of record JAWPHD010006238.1, on the reverse strand, counting down.
TGTAAGCTGTGTTTACAGGTCTATATCTCTTACATTTCTTGTCCTAGCTGAACTGAATTTTGGAATTGGTTTCCTTATAGTATGTTGTAAAGGGTTGGATAAGTAATTTTGTCTTCTGCAAATTCTGGGCTCCCATGGAACCCAAATTGTGATGGCCCATAAAATGTGCAATAAAGGCAGATCTAGGTTTGCATGTAAGCATTTATATTTTTATAACTTTGGTTTGGGATTTTTCATAGCACTATGCATCTTATTACTTCACCCAAATTGGGGCATGGGCTCCCTCCTCCCCCCATACCCCCACTCCACCCCCCACTCCCCCCCCCCACACACCTTTTTTTTTTTATATATTTTTAAGTATGTGTTGTTTTAGTCAATCCTTACACATATATGTTGCACCCCCCCCCGCCTCTCACCCCGTCCCTCCTCCTACCGCCCCCTCCCCCCCCCCTCCACCCGATCGACTTGAAACTTTTTTTTTTTTTTTTTTTTTTTTTACATATTTTCTTTGTTGTTGTTGTCAATTCTTACACATATATGCCTCTCCCCCCACACAACCCACTCCCGCCTCTCACCCCCGCTCCACCCTCCCCCAACCCCCACTTGAAACTATTATTTATTTTTTACATATTTCTGTGTTGCTTTAGTCAACTCTAACACATATATGTTGCCCCCTCACCCCCATCCCAACCCACTCCCGCCCCCGCTCCCCAGCCCGCACCCCACCCCAACTTGAAAATCTATTTATTTATTTTTTACATATTTCTGTGTTGTTTTAGTCAATTCTTACACATATATGTTGCAATCCCCACTGCCCCCCGCCCCGCCTCTCACCCCCCTACCCCTCCCCCACTACGACTTGAATTTTTTTTTTTTATTTTTTTTTTTGCATATTTCTTTGTTGTTTTAGTCAATTCTTACACATATATGTTCCCCCCACACCCCACCCCCACTTGAAAATCTAATTTTTTACTTTTTTTTTTTTTTTACATATTTCTGTGTTGTTTTAGTAAATTCTTACACATATATGTTGCAACCTTCCCCACCCCCCAAGCCCGCTGCCTCCCCCCTTCCCCCCACACTTACACATATATGTTGCCCCCTCTCCCACCCCCCACCCCACCCCCTTGAAACTTCTTTTGTTTTTTTACATATTTCTGTGTTGCTTTAGTCAATTCTTACACATATATGTTACCCCCTCCCAGCCCCACACCCACCACCGCCCACACTTGAATTTTTTTTTTTTTTTTTTTACATATATTTCTTTGTTGTTTTAGTCAATTCTTACACATATATGTTTCTTCATTCACCACCCCCACTCCCCTACCATCCACCCCCACCTCACCCCCACCTCACCCCCACCTCACCCCCACCCCAAACACCACTCAAAACTCGATTTTTTTTAATTTTTTTATTTTTTTATTTCTCTGTAGTTTTGGTCAATTCTTACACATAGTTATGTTGTGCTCCCAACCCCACCCCACATTGTTGCCTTGTTTTCTGATGGTATATACTAGCTATAAATTTATTATTCTCTGAAAATCGAATAGTCGAGCTGCGCTGTTCTCCGACAGCTCTTGTTTTAACTGTTTTTCATTTTAATGATTTTAAATGAGATATATGTTTCAAATAATATTTCAGTTCTCATTCAAACTAAAAGAACATTCTGATTAATTTTAAATATAATTTTTTCTAAAAGAATAATTTAGTTTAAACACAAATTATCAAGAAAACTTTGTATAACTCAGTGTCAAATATGTTGCTGTGAACTTATTTTATTAAAAAATATGAATATTTTATTATCATTGTCATGGGACCAGCAATACAAGTCCAAAGAAATCTTATATTGTTTCTGCTTTATGTTTTTGTAGTGAACTTGGAATTCCTAAGAAATTCTAGCAATTCCAATACTTTTCTGTTTGGAAATTCCAATGAATTCCAGTGTTTTTCTGATTTGAAATTCATAGGAATTCCAAGGAAATCCATTGTTTTTCCACTTCAGAAATCCTAGGAAATCCTAGCAATTTTCAATGCTTTCTGCTTTGAAATTCCTACAAATTTCAATGTTTTCCACCTGAGATTTCATAGGAATTCCTAGAAAAAGCCAATACCGCCAATGTAATCCAACAAAATCCAATCCCGTAATCCTATCATTTTCATGGAATTTCTAGGAATACTTAGGAAAAAAATTCTAGGGATTCTAAGTAATTTCATGAAAATCTCAGGATTTTCAATCCAATTTTCGCAAGGGTCAGTAGTGTTCATGTACTCTTTGTACCTCTAACTTTACACAGTTTGCCTTGTTTATATTATTCACACTGTTTGCTTGTTTATATTATTCGCCAGCAATATCCTCATCCTCATCGTATTATTAATATTAATTTATTATTACATGTATTATTTTCTTTCTTGTTTATTTAAATACTGCTTCAGTTATCTAAATGTACATACCCATTACTGATAAATAATACGTCTAGCAAGCAAATTAACAGATTTTTAGCAAATTTAATTCTGTTGAACAGATTCTAGGATACGTGTACATGTGTAGAAGCGGTTATGGGCAATACTTACATGTACATGTACTTGTACATGTACAAAGTGGGTACGATGTAATTTCGTACATGTAGATGTTTAGGAGGGCTGTTCAAATATGATGTAGACATTATTAATTAGTAATATACTTTTATAAATCAAGCAGTTTAAATTAAAGGCAATAAAGGTCTACGTTTTCTCTTTCATAGCAAAACATATTATTATTATAAAATTATTTTAAACTGATTTCAAGAAATACGACTTTTTTCATCCCCGCTTAGCTGCCTATTCAATTCAATTCAATTCCAAGTTAAAGGGACTGAGAAGCGATCTGGAAGAATGATTGGTGACATCAACATATAAATGAAAACCATTGTTGAATAATCGCGTTTCTTTAAATGTATTTAGAAAACAAATATCCCGAAAGGAATGTATATATTTAATATATATCCGTATACACATGAAAATATTTAAGATTTTAAAATTTTATATTTCATTTGTATTAAGCTTTATATTTATAATATTTCTGCTTGTTCGATATTCATAATTACATAATTGTGATTTTGGACTAAGTGTACCAGTGACAATGCTACAATGTACATTTCGCCCAACGACTTAGTCTTACCTTTTATTTAGTCTTTCTTGAAAATGCAGTTCTAAAAATTGAATGTCTCATTTTAGGCTGTTCTGTGGATGGGTTTCTCGTCCTACTAGATAATTCTTTGCAACGTAACAATAAATAGTATGTTTTTTTGCATTAAAGATCCACTGCCTCCCCTGCTTAAACCAAATTACATACTTCATACATGTATTCAGCATCATAAGAAGCGAAGTACCTTTTAAATTAACAGTAAATTATGGCCCCTGTTGTACCCCTGTGTACCTAAGAAGCTTGTATGTAAATGTAACAAACCAAACCAAACTTTCAGTGTGTATTGTGTTAGCAATAAAAGTTAATACCTTTTTTGAAAACTATCGGCGCCCAGTCAGTTTTTCTGCACATATGGAATGAACACCCATTTCAAACACATATACTATTTTAAAACCAGGGCAAGGCGCACCAACACATACAATTTGGACAAAAAAACATGAACTAAACTAAAAAAACATATTTTCATGACAAATCACAACCGGTTCATGTATTACATTTGAAAATACATATATAAATGTGATACCACTTTGAAGAACGTATTACAAAGACGAAAAGTCTGTGCATTAATATTTACAATTGGGCACATATAAGTGTCGTGGACTATATATTCTAAGTACATCGCTTGATTGTGCAAACACAATTACTTCTTCAACAGTTATATGAATCAAAATATGACATGTACATTGAATGTTTTTTGCAGATCCTGGTTGGTAGCGTATATGAAGTTCAATGGGGAAGGGCAAACGAAGTTGACACTGCGGTTGTTCTGGCGTCTGGAACCGAGACCGAAATGAGGCAACGTCGGAATTCTCGCACATCTGAACCTGCAGGTCCACAACCACCAACAACTGACCCAACACCAAAGCCTAGACGAAAGAAGAACTCAGTAGCTAAGGTAAAACTGCGCTGTAAATGTCAATATTACACATTCAATGTATTGATTTTAACTTTCATTGCGTCTGTCAATAGTAGATCATTGTAGTATTTGAAGCTTTTGCCTCTTGACCGGTCTGTAAACAGTTTATTTGGGACGTTTCCAGTAGCTTCACCCTCCATGAGAACACAAACAGGGGCAACCTTAAACACGTGATCTATGTAGCAGTTACATTGCTCGACTGTCATCTGTGTGTTCCAGAACTCTTTAATACACTGCACTAACGCATCTTTCGTCATAGGTTCCTTCTTTGCCACGTAGCGTTTAAGTTGGTTCCATACCATTTCTATGGGATTGAGGTCCGGACTCTCTGAAAAGAAAAACAAAAAAATCGTTATTATTACTAAACTAGCATTAGATAATGCGATCGAAAATTAAAGGTCGCAATCAAAAATGCTTACGTTTTACAATAAGTAGGATGATAATTTAACAGTTATAATATATCGGCATAGAACGGTATTCGAGCGTAATAATACTATTTATACTTTCAGACCAAGAACGGTAAACCCATGGCGACCGTAATTGAGCTGGTAACTGCCATCACCCTGCCTGAAGACCAGCTACCACTAGAGGCGGATATACAGCAGGAAATGCCGGATATACAACAGGAAGACCAAGATCTACCAGACAACAATCCTGAGACAGGAAACGAAGACAGTCAGCCAGATGAGCAGATCCCCGAGACATTACAGCCAGATGAGCAGATCCCTGAGACATTACAGCCAGATGAGCACATCCCTGAGACATTACAACAAGCAGCCACTGTAACACCCATCAGGCCGCCAGAGTTTAGAGTACGATCTGCTCGTCCGCGTACTGAACAAGCGCAGACGTACGATACCGTCATGGAGAGTCATGCGCGATCATCGGACAAACTGTACAAATGCATGGAGATGAACAACCGATTATTAAGTCAGGTGTTGGCGACTCTACAGCAGAATTCTCTAAGACTCGATTCGCTAACTGTCGAGGTAAAGGCTTTCATGCAATCCACAATGCCGCAACGACCACTCCCGGAGATGTCCGTACCAACGCCCTCCGTATCGGATCTGCAGATCCCTCAGCAGTACGTCATGACTGAAGAAGCCCTACAGATCATATACAGAGAGTCCGGAAATGCCGGGAATTTCGCCGCAAAGCTGACCAAGAAGCTATTTCCGGAGCTATTCGGGCCAGGCCAGCTGAGAGTTAATTTCAATTGGTATGGTGGCGGCCAGCTGAAGAAAGTGGAGTTATGCCTGGTACGAAAGCAGGTTATACAGAAGTATGTGACATATTACTGTCCTCAATTCAAATGCCCGGAGGCTTGGAAAGACGTGGTAGTGCCAAAAGTAAACGAGTTACTGAGACGAAAGGACAAGAAAGTGCCTTTACAAGTGCAGCAGCCCATGGAGCAGCCCATGCCACAGCCCGTGGACGACTGTTTATCCCCCAGCACATTTTCTGGGCTGCTGAGTTACATGAATCTGTAAATAGGTGTACATGTACATGAAGCAAGACAAAATACTCTCCTGTTCGTGGCATGTATTTATGAACATATAGTGGTCGTGTTTCATGCGTACGTTCAGTTCATGTTGAATTGTGTAAATACTGTATGTGTATGGTACTGTGCACTTGTCCGTGTGTGCAACGGTATATGTGTACATGTAGCAGTGCTTAAATGTTTTGTATTGTTCTTTAGTATTTTAAAATATTGATTAAAAGCAATGTAGCATTTGTTATTGTTAGGTGAGTACATGTAAATACTGTATGTGTGTGTGTTTAAATGATTGTTTCTGTTCTGTAAAATGCGCGTTTTTACGTACATGTATATATATATGCGAAGATTGTGTGCGTGCGTGTGCACGCACGTGTGACTCTGGTGAATTCGTGCAACAAACGATGTGTGTGTAGATATGTACTTGTATATTATATGTAGTGATGTGCTTTGTTCTTGTGTTTTAAATAAATTAATTTAAATGAAATGTTCCTATAGTTTAGTATTGTATCCTACATGCACTAGTCTATAAGTGTAATTTACCAGACGGCCATATCTTCCAATGGTTAATCCCGTTTGCAGTCATAAACTCCCTCGCCATAATCGACCTGTGTTTGGGATCGTTATCCTGCTGGAGTCGATGTCCGTCGGGGAAAACTTCTTGAACGTGTGGCAGAAGAGTATCTCTGAGGATATTGTTAGTGAAAAAGTTTTTTCCATGATCCCTTCAAAAATCAGAATTGGTGTCTGACCTTGGCGACTGATCCCACCCCATACGTGCACCTTCAATGTATGTTTCGGTTTGGGAATGGTCGGGTTAATCTGACCTATTTCTCTATAGCATGGCTTTTTATTGTTATGTAGCTGGACCGAGATTTCGTCTGTGAAAATTATGTCGTTCATATTGTCATTATCAATTATTAAAGTTTTGCAGAAATTAACACGTAGCGGCTTGTTTCTGTTACTAACCATTTGAGCGTACTGTGGTGTTGCGCTGGTGAAACCTACCTTTTTGATGATTCGTCTTGTAGTTGTCCACGAAAAACAAGCACCGTCACTTTTCAGCTCTCTATGAATATCAACATTAGATTGATTAGAGTCGACACTTAGCGATTTTTTGACAACTTTTAAATCCCTAGCAGATACAATCTTGCTATGCGTAGATGGAATTTCAAGATCACCCGGTTTAAAAAGTCCATTTAGGTACTGCTTAATCCAGTATGAAACCGTGTGTTTACTGGCTGTTACACCTATATCTTTCAATGCTTTAACAATCCCACATACTTTAGCACCAGATCTATGGAGCCTTACAATGTCCAACTTTGTTTTGTGCCTTACTCTCCTCATTACATTTATGTGTATCTACGAAATTCTAAATCAAACACGACAGTAAAAAGTTCATATGTGCGAAGATAAATTAAATAAAAATCACAATTTGATCAACCACAAGTAACTTTTTCTAGTCACAAGTAACTTTACGTTATCAATCACAAGTAACTTTATCAATCACAAGTAACTTCACGTTATCAATCACAAGTAACTTTATCAATCAAACTTTATATCAATCACAAGTAACTTTACATTATCAATCACATGTAACTTTATCAATCACAAGTAACTTTATCAATCAAACTCATCAATCACATATAATTTTTATCACGCTCAATTATATACATGTAAACACCATTCGAATAGGTATGAACATTATTACAATAAACCGTAAGGATCTTCACTATTTATATCGATATTATTGGACATGTCAGATGGAGGTGTCAAAGTATGAAACCCTTTTTGTATATGCAATGTTGACACATGGCACGTTTATTCGGATGGGTATATCATCCGTTACATGGCATCTGACACGCTGACACTTGAATTCCACTTGCAATTTAAAATGTGTTGAATTATGACATTTGTTAAAAAAGTGATTTTATAAAATTGACATTTTCTGCTTAAAGATGAACAGATTTCTTTAATACCGTTAATCAAGCCAATAACCTTAAAACAATGGTGTTTCGGTAACATATAATCGTTACACGCATACTTAATGTCTACTTATACAAATCGAAAAATTTATACTATTCTAAAATTATACACAACATATCGTCACCTCCCCGCGAAAATGGCCGACCTCATTTTTTTCAAGTTTTCAGGAGAAAGAAAAAACTTCATATATTTTTTTTAAATTTCAGAATGAAGCCGAAACTTTGCACGGTGACTTTTTAGACCTTTCTTTATATGTCAAAATGTTGAAAAGTGACGCTTTATTGTTCCTGTAGTGAAAGCTTGAGTTACGCCATTTTCTCCTAAAAAAATTCTATATTGACTCACCAATGCAGTTTGAAGTCACCAGGCATTAATATTCTGGAATTATGAAGACTTTTTTAATTATTTGAACTCTTTTGGTCGATGAACTTTTGTCTTTACTTTGTCGTATGACTGCAATCATTTCCAATCCGAATACTAGAGCTAAATGAAAACAGTAAACTTTTATTGTCACTAAAATAATGAAATGAAATACAAAACACAACTTGAACACAACTTGTGAGCAATTAACATAAAAAGTGTTGCTATGTACATGTACTTGAACGCCTTGATAGATAAATCAACGAACACAATGATACAACTACGACTCTCAATGTAATGATTTTTACGACAAAAGGTTGAACTTTCAATAGCTTGTTAATTAAAATAATGGTATAAAATCAAATCAATATGCACCAACAATAACTGTTAAGAAAGAAAGGTAAACAAGATGGCAATATTCGGTAAATATTAGCAAAACCTAACGGTATACGGACAAAATCCCCTCCGGACAAAATCCCCTTCGCTCAAATTTGCACAGGTGGACATAATCCCCTTCATGATTTTTGCAGGGGTGGACAAAATCCCCTTCATGAATTTCACAAGGCGGACAAAATCCCCTTCATGATTTTCCACAGGTGGACAAAATCCCCTTCAGACAGAATCCCCTACATGATTTAGCCTGTGAGTCATCTCATTATGATATAATGAATATTAAATATAATAAAAACAAATTAAAACAAATTATAATTAATTGTTTACAAATAAGAAATTTACACATACATGGTGATAACCAATTAGTATAGTAATTAATAATTAACCCATGACTCACAGGCTAATTCATGTAGGGGATTCTGTATGAAGGGGATTTTGTCCACCTGTGCAAAATCATGAAGGGTATTTTGTCCGCCTTGTAAAATTCATGAAGGGGATTTTGTCCGCCCCTGCAAAAATCATGAAGGGGATTATGTCCACCTGTGCAAATTTGAGCGAAGGGGATTTTGTCCTACACTCAAACCTAACGTGATCATATTTGAACAACAATAATTTTGGAATAGTGAAAATTGTATGTTTTCCAAATGAAATTGGGTTTGATGTACCTTTCAAATATATTTGTTAAGCAACAACATGTACATTCCAATGTGCTAAGATAATAAAAAATTAACAATCTGACATGACTCATTTCTTTTAGATTCAAACATTCAAATTCACTAATGTATATCTAATGTCTAAATCTAAACATCTTGTCAATAATTTCTTTCAAATTAAATTCATTAAACAATATAATAATTATATTATTTAATGAATTTAATTTGAAAGAAATTATTGACAAGCAGGTATAATTTTTTTATACATAATTTGTCCTGTTTGCAGAATGTCAAATAGAAACCAAACCACGGAACATAATTATCTGAAATATCTTTGATATTTAAAAAGTAGAATGCAGCCAATCTAAGGAAACTTTTTAACATCTTTTTTATCATGAAGCTTTGTTATAATTCGTAAATTATGATCGTTCTCATTATTAAGAGTCACTTCAGTAATCACTGATTTTTTCAAGAAAAAGAATTTTAACAATAAACATTATGAATCATTGGATTCAACACTAATAAACATTCAACGGTTATGTTAAAAGCAAACTACATGTTCCTCAAAGCACAGTCTCAAATTCACTGTGCTGTATTTGCCTGATCAAGTGCAACTTTTAGTAAACATTTAAATGGCACTTTTCTGTAATGAAACTTTGAAATAAAACAGATCATTTAAGCAGTTTCAATGTATGAATAATTTGTTGCACAATTTACGACAATACCCTATACACAATATTTCGTCAAACTCTAAACCATGATCCTAGTAATATTTTGAGCTGTGAAATATCAGTTTTACAGCATACCGTCCTGCAACAGTTCTCTTCCAACAAAGAGTAAGTTCACGTTATATGTGGGAGATTGTCATAAAAACCATGAAAGTCTCTCGGGATTACTGACTTAAGTTGCATTAGATGCTGGTACTTTCCTTTCTTTATAGGGATGCTATTTCTGTAGAGCTTGTTTGGTACGTCTAAAATTGATATTTATCGGGTTCTGTTACTTCTGGCTCTCGGTATTTCAAGAAACGCTTCGTCGCTGTGCTTCAGTTTATATTCAATTTTTCCATCTGTGTTGTACCTTAACACTCTTATATCAGTCACTGTAGAGGCCCCTACACCAACTCCCGGTCTAATGGTAGTGTAATAGTTAAGGCTTTTGTAGTCATCAAAGAATTCATGGTCAAGATATTTCACTTTATATTTGGGATTAGCTGTTTTAGCGAGTTCAATGTTGTCCACATGCATCTGAGGTACATAGGTAGGTTGCTTACGTATCTTTCTTTCTATTACGGAGTGCACGGAGTCGCACTCCATCTGCGTGTGCCCCCTCTCCAAATATTTCTGATAGACTACTATATTATTCTTCGCTGCCCAAAGAAGTAATGCATTGGCCATTGTGCAGTTCCTATTTTGATAGGTACAGCCGTCGCTGTATATTATAATATCGGTGATGTTCGATGTGTCTATACTATCTAAGTAATCAATAACACATGATGCGAACACATTTGCATTCAGCTCTCCCTCACCTTCATGCCAGAAGTAATTCATCGCTTCATTTGTTGAGAGATCATATATTGTAAAGTTATGGCAAGATAGTTTCATCTTATAATATAGGCTACTAGCCTCTAGATGAGGACAAATTAGAAATTTTGTAGGTCCATTGTAAGCACTTTTACACTGTCGTCTCTTTTAGCAATTTCTTTGTCTATTGTTTTACTTTCTCTAGCTTCGTCCTTCCTTTGGATATGGCTCTCGTATTCATCCCTATCAAGATTTCCGGCTTCGAATTCAACACATTTGTCACATTGATCCTTTTTCGGTTTCCAAATAGCCAGATTCATGCTTTCAAATAGTTCATAGAACCCAGTTTGGTAATACGGAGTTCCCATTCACTTTTGGTTTTCCGTACGTATTCTCGATACAAGTCGTTCTTACTTTGAAACAAAGATTCTAAATATTGCTTCTTCGTCTTAGCTCTACAGTAATGTGACTCGACTTTGGGAAGTTCTGTTAGAAATACTCTTGCTGAAGTTTTACGTTCATTGTTTAATCTTGTGCGTTCGTTGTAATTTCCTTCTGATCTGTTCTGGGATCTTTTGTATCCTCAGTTAACCAGTTATAGATTGTTTTACGTTCATACCTAGTGTGCTACTGAACATTGACTGGCATACTTTAACAGCTTCACCTCCTTTTCTCAAATAATAAATATATGAATAATTCCTTCGACTCCTTTCTCCTGGACCTTTTGTCCTTTGCTGTACTCCACATCTGTCAACATGTGATGTTACATAGCATTTCTTCTCTCCCCAAGTCATGTCCTTCCAAAACTTTTCAAATATGTTTGCTCCGTCCTCTTCTGTCAATAACTTACACTTTGTATCTTTGCTCTTCTCACACTTTTTTCCACAGTTAGACGGACAAACAAACCTGCCTGCGCGTTCTGTGCAATATGTCTTAACACCCTGTTCATTTTTCTTGACACCTGCATAATTCTCTCCACTCATTCTTTTCTTCTTTTGTGTTTCTTTCATCTTGCCGTTTTTCCGCTTTCGTTTGGATCCATTGTTTGAGTCAGTACTTTGAGGTTCAACAATTTCCTCATGATCAACATTTTCCGGTATGTTGTTGTTTTCATCAGCGTCTGAACTAGGATTTTGATCCGGGTCTTTCCAATCAGGATCTCTAACGTCATCATCATAGTTTAAGGTAATATCAGAGTCACTAGGAGATTCACATTCATCTTGATTTTCTTCCAAACCAATTAGTTGATTATTTTCACTACTTAATCCTTCATTTGTATTTTGTATTTGTACAATTTGATGAAGAGCCGTTGAATCAACATTTTGCTGTGATGACGCTGGTGCACATCCGTTTTCAAAATTATCAGTCGAGACCTTTGTTGCTGTATAATATTCATGATCGTTTGATTGTAATTTATTTTCTGAATTTTGCTCTGACGCAGATTTGACAAGTTGATCAGTTTCATTTATTTCACTTCCTCTAATTGTGAATGTTCTTCTTGATTGCGAGTTATGGTCAGCTGTTGTCGCTTTGAGAGACATTTGTACAAGTATTTTACCTTTTGTTTCTTCTAAGTGAATGGTCTATAGATATGCACGCATAGGTTTCTGAATCGCATAGCTAAGCCACAGAACCAAATTTCGTCTGTATCACTTTCTAGTGAAAGGTAAAAGTATTGCAAATTGTCTGTTAATAAGTTTGCACAATGCTGTATCGTAAGCTTAATCCCTGAAACGTCAAGTAATTTCAGATTTGGTAGAGAAGAACACACTGTAACGATCGTGGCAGGTTCAATTTCTGTAAACGATATGTATAGTCTCTCCAGTTGAATTCCGGATATCAGGTTGCTTGACCCTTCCATGAACCTAGAAATAAAATAAAGGTTTGAGTAAAAGACGTTTGTATGCAGTTTTTATGTACTTTCTCCCAAATATGGGAGAAAACTCTTTCTCAAATGTTGATTTATGCCTCAAAGCTTCACTGACAAGGCACAAATCAAATCAATTCTATAATTTAATAGTAGTCTGCAAGTTAAACGACCTCAGATAATTAAAATACTCGCATTTTATCATACTATATAAATTAGTAAATAAGTAAGTATAATATCTGCAGTTGTGCGAAAATTACCAACCTCATTATAGAACGCTGAAAATGGGCTTGTGCGATAATGGCGAACCTCAAGTTGAAAAATTACAAGGGCATGTTTAGTGATTAAAACTGAGACAATATAATACGAAATTCTTCAATTAAGTGTTTGTATTATCATTGAGTCACAAACTGATATGTTGCAGTGTTTTACCTTCAAAAATATGGAGAATGGGCACACTGATTATCATTTTATAAACAAAACATTTTATTCAATTTTATTCATTAAGCTTAGAAGTGTTTTGGGGTTAAATTAACATGATATAACACCACAGATGAGCAATCAAATGTTTGTAATTAAGCTGTAGCATGATTTATAATCTTAAAATGATAATACTCACTCAAATTTATCGAAATTCCAGCGTCATTCCGTCACTCCGTTGTTTACATTGAGGTTGGAAATTTTCGCCCGATTTTTTTTCTGCCCAATGGAAGTTCGCCAAATAATCACATGGTCATATTTTTGGATATGAACTTGGAAATCTTCGCGGGTGAAGCGGGCTGTTTTTACCATTGCGAAAATGTAAAAAACCCGTTATCGCGCCAAAACTGAGGTTGGCCATTTTCGCGGGGAGGGGACGATATATAGATCTACATGTTTCTGACAAACTGCTATTGTACCCTTGCGAAAACAAAAAAAAAAATATACGAAATACATGATACACATATACATGTACATGTGCATACCGTGATACAATGTACGTGCAGCATAGAACTACAGTTTAATGACAGGATCCTTCTTTTCGCATCTAATTCCGACATATTTACATGTATGTAAAAGTTGATTTTTATATCGTAACAATTTAGTAGCTGTATCACTGTTCAAGGGTTCGTTTTTCCTTTACTCTTTCCATATTATGTAAACCTTCATTGTTTTCTTCAAACCATTTAAGTAACGTGATACCATAGAACACCATGCTACTACATGTACATGTAGCTAAAAGTTTGAGAACAATAATTTATCCGTTTTGGTCACTGGTTGCTGTAGTTGGGAACTAAAAAAATATTTTTTTCTATTAGATCTATTTGCTGAAAACGATGATACTTGTAGTTTAAGTTTTCCTGAATAAACGTCCCAGATAGAGACTATAACTACATGTACATTACAGAACCCTGAGACAGTTTCCATAAAACTTATATTAAAATATGTTTGTTTTTAACAAACTTTTAAAATACACTCATACAGCAACCAGTGGTTTTGATTTTATGCATGAACTCATTATGTACTTTTACATATTCATGTTTACATGTACATGTATGTAAAACAAAGCATCCCGCAATTTGAAAACAAACCTTTCACAATTTCAATACACTTCACACGGCTGACACACGTTGCTATTTATAGACAATTATGCAAGCGCCCAGTGATCTAGGAGAACGGTGTACTGACGATACACAAAAAAATTAAACGTACGTGTATTCAGGGAATTTTTAATAGAAACAACGTTGATGTATTTCGTGATACTTGTACTGAACACGTACAGAAAGTAAAACTTTTTTACATGTATGTGTATAAAATTATACTACATGTACATGTACATGTAGATATACAGTACATTGATAGCAAAGGTAAATCCCCGCGATGGCCCGCGATTTCACACCGGGTCACGCAGTGTGCGAATCGAAACGGATGACCGCGGATCGCGGTGATTGTGTCGCGGTGGAAAAAATCAGTGTGTCCGCGGTGAGATAAAATCTCCGCGATGAGTGGGATTAGTCGTAATCCGCGTGGCAGCAACTGTACAACAGGAAAGAAAATATCAGAAAAAGCAAACCTTTTCCAAGTAATTTTTTTTTCTTGCAGTTTTTGGACTTCCTCTTTAGGCAGTGGCTCTGCTTTTAACTTCTTATTGCCTTTTCCTTGAGACTTTAAATTATTCCTCTTAGATTCCAAGACTCGATTAGAATGACTAAATGCTGAATCCCTTTTAATACTGTATTCTGTCTTTCTGTCGACCCAGACGCAAAACTTGAATATTGACACTTTCACCACCGCTGCCAGAAAAGCAACACGTATGTGTCTTTTTTTCTTTGAAAAAGCAAGACAAACATATCTAACATCTTACCTCTTCTAAAAAAAATCTGATTTCTGCGTCAAGTACCCTGAGATCTACACAAATGTACTTTTCATCTGTCATTAGCTCGTACACAGCAGAATTGAAAACGGGTATACCAGGTCCTCCATGCAACAATGACCAAGCCACTAGTTTTCCATCAAGTTCGAAGTCTTTCATTACCAGTTTATTGAGGTCATGGTTTATTGAGGTCATGCTTAAAAACTTTGTTACCATCTAGACCAATCAGAACATCTTTCTGTACTTCCATCATTAATTCTCTACCAAACAAAATAAAAAATCAATTAACCTGTATGTATGAGTCCCTATCAATAAAGATACATTGTTACATTATAATGAGAAATGCTGACAATCAGGAACCTCAGCAAGGGGAGTGGTGTTGATAGTGCTTATTTTACTTCTCATCTACGTAATATCTGACAGTCAAACAGAAATCTTTTATTTTTTGTGTTATCGCTATCAATAATCTAAATTGGCTATTGTTATCAAGATTTCAGCCTGTATGAAATTCGAGGCCTAAAAACGAGACATAATTTTATCAAAATTAGAGGCGTCGAATAGTTGGTAACCATTTATTAATAAATCAAATAGAAAAACCAGGCATCAACTAGACGAAAACAACACGGAAAGTAGCAGGAATTTGAGGCGTAATATGCAAATGAGTTAGCCAGGAAGAATTTACGGGTGTCATTTAGGCAGACGTAAAACACAAAAAGGACACATGAACTTTGTGTACCACCAACAATTAATTAATAAATGAATAAGCCACATCAATTAGGTAACTAAATCATATAAAACAATACACATTTCATGTTATCCAGTCAGGTTGTAATATCAGTTTATAAATACTAAGTGTTGAATTATTAGTAGTACGGCTTAGGTCTGTATGTCTAGAACAATGTGAAATTTATTCTTACCTCAGACAGTGCATTAGGTTTATTTTATAACTAACCTTATAATTAAATGTTTGACTACATTGTCCAGGTATACACATACAATCCACACACAAATTGGGTGGGTAACACAGTATTAATAAGTTAAAAATAACATTGTTTAAGCCTAAGTGTTTCATGCCAATATTTTTTCCCACAAAATTTCAAACAGAGTTTTCTCCAAGAATGCAATTTAAAATCCATTTCCTCAAATAATCAGTTGTAAAATATAAAAAAGGCCCTTTCGTCTTAACGAGGCAAAATATAGCATTTACAACTAACTCAAGGGCCATAACTCCGCTGTTACTGGTCCGATCTGGCTGGTTTTCGAACTTGTCCGAGCTTTCATTGATATTACAATTTGTTAAAGTTTGATAAGGATCGGATGAAAAATAAAGCCCCTATCGTCTTAACGAGGTAAAAGTTATCGACGACGGACAGACAGTGGATGAAGAGTGATCCCAATAGCTCACCTGTGAGTCTTCGGCTCAGGTGAAGTAACAAGATAGGCCTCATCAAGAAAATTAGGGCATCACTCAAAATAGATAAAAATCTGGATGAGTTGAAAACTGACTTTAAAACGAGCATTATCATATCACTTGCTTTTTCAAGGTATAAACTTGACAAACAACTATAACATAATATATGGAATGCATATTGGGGACAAAGGGGAAATAGCATGAGGGAGCGCCTGTAACGGCCACCTCACAGACATAAGAGCGGGAAACAGTGCAAAAATCGCGTTTTTTTTTTGAGTGCCGGGTGTTTTCTTGGTCTTAAAGTATAATCTATACACTTCGTTTTTGTTTCACCAAACAAGTAGTCCAGCCTATGTCTGAGAGCACTGATAGCAATATGAAGAATGCTTGTTAATTTCTGTTTGACAATGTGGCCTTCTAGCACATGTTCCCTTCTTTAACCTTATTTGTACTATATTGCAAACAGACAAGGATACCACTATTATACTGTATGCTCTTTACATAGGGTGAAGCATAATGACAAGAGTAACTTTTTTAATTTTTAGCTCTACTGATCAGAGATCAGCAGAGCTTATGCAGTGGTGCGGCGTCCGTCTGTCTGTAAACTTTTTTTTGTAGCGACTTCTCCTCTGAAACTACTGAATGGATTTTCATGAAACTTTACAGAAATGTTGCCCATGAAGTCTAGTTGATCCTAGCAAAAATTCATGTTGATGTGAAATCCAAGATGGCCGCCAGATCTAAAAATAGGTTTTTAAAAAACAAGATTGTAGCGACTTCTTCATGAAAACTATAAGTGATATTGATATGGGACTTTTTCTAAAATGATCAGCATTACATGACGTTGGTCCTTGTCGAAAATCGTTTTGATTCGACGTTAAACATGGCTGCCAGCGGCCATCTTTGTTTACATAGAGTTATATAATGAAAACTTGTAGCGACTACTCCTCTGAAACTACTTGACGGATTTTCATGAAACTTCACAGGAATGTTGCTCTTGATGTCTAATTGATCCTAGCAAAATTTCAGGTCGGCCGGAAATTCAAGATAGCCGCCACGGCTAAAAGTAAATTTTCAAAATACAAGTTTGTAGCGACTACTTCTTGAAAACTATAAGTGATATTGATATGGGACTTTTTCTAAAATGATCAGCATGACATGATGTTGGTCCTTGTCAAAAATCGTTTTGATTCAACGTTAAACATGGCTGCCAGCGGCCATCTTTGTTTACATACAGTTATATTGTAAAAACTTGTAGCGACTACTCCTTTGAAACTACTTGACAGATTTTCATGAAACTTTACAGGAATGTTGCTCTTAATGTCTAATTGATCCTAGCAAAAGTTCAGATCGGCCAGAAATTCAAGATGGCCGCCACAGCTAAAAATAGATTTTTAAAAAAGAAGTTTGTAGCGACTACGTCTTGAAAACTATAAGTGATATTGATATGGGACTTTTTGTAAAATGATCAGCATGACATGATGGTTATCAGAGTCAAACATTATTTTGATTCACCGTTAAACATGGCTGCCAGTGGCCATCTTTGTTTACATAGAGTTATATGATGAAAACTTGTAGCGACTACTCCTCTGAAACTACTTGACGGATTTTCATGAAACTTCACAGGAGTGTTGCTCTTGATGTCTAATTGATCCTAGCAAAATTTCAGGTCACCCGGAAATTCAAGATGGCTGCCATGGCTAAAAATAGATTTTCAAAATACAAGTTTGTAGCGACTACTACTTGAAGACTATAAGTGATATTGATATTGGACTTTTTGTAAAATGATCAGCATGACATGATGTTGGTCCTTGTCAAAAATTGTTTTGATTCAACGTTAAACATGGCTACCAGCGGCCATCTTTGTTTACATAGAGTTATATAGTAAAAACTTGTAGCGACTAATCCTTTGAAACTACTTGGCAGATTTTCATGAAACTTTACAGGAATGTTGCTCTTAATTTTTAATTGATCCTAGCAAAATTTCAGATCGGCCAGAAATTCAAGATGGCCGCCATAGCTAAAATTAGATTTTTTAAAAAAGAAGTTTACGACTACATCTTGAAAACTATAAGTGATATTGATATGGGACTTTTTGTAAAATGATCAGCATGACATGATGGTTATCAGAGTCAAACATTATTTTGATTCACCGTTAAACATGGCTGCCAGTGGCCATCTTTGTTTACATAGAGTTATATGATGAAAACTTGTAGCGACTACTCCTCTGAAACTACTTGACGGATTTTCATGAAACTTCACAGGAGTGTTGCTCTTGATGTCTAATTGATCCTAGCAAAATTTCAGGTCACCCGGAAATTCAAGATGGCTGCCATGGCTAAAAATAGATTTTCAAAATACAAGTTTGTAGCGACTACTACTTGAAGACTATAAGTGATATTGATATTGGACTTTTTGTAAAATGATCAGCATGACATGATGTTGGTCCTTGTCAAAAATTGTTTTGATTCAACGTTAAACATGGCTACCAGCGGCCATCTTTGTTTACATAGAGTTATATAGTAAAAACTTGTAGCGACTAATCCTTTGAAACTACTTGGCAGATTTTCATGAAACTTTACAGGAATGTTGCTCTTAATTTTTAATTGATCCTAGCAAAATTTCAGATCGGCCAGAAATTCAAGATGGCCGCCATAGCTAAAATTAGATTTTTTAAAAAAGAAGTTTACGACTACATCTTGAAAACTATAAGTGATATTGATATGGGACTTTTTGGAAAATGATCAGCATGACATGATTGTTATCAGAGTCAAATATTATTTTGATTCGACGTTAAACATGGCTGCCAGTAGCCATCTTTGTTTACATAGAGTTATATAATGAAAACTTGTAGCGACAACTCCTCTGAAACTACTTGACGGATTTTCATGAAACTTCACAGGAATGTTGCTCTTGATGTCTAATTGATCCTAGCAAAATTTCAGGTCGGCCGAAAATTCAAGATGGCCGCCACGGCTAAAAATATTTTTTCAAAAAACAAGTGTAGCGACTACTTCCTGAAATCAAAATCAATCAGTGGAGCTTTAAGGTCATTGACCTCTTGTTAATATATAAATCGGGTAATAAATCAAGAACAGTTTTAAACAAAAAAATAAGTGACAAAGGTACTTAATGGCAATGCAGATTTTCAAAATTGGAAGCGAATTATCTTAGTTTTGTCGCTTAAGTGCATATCTAAATTATTAAATTCACAAACCCAATAATCTGATGATAAAATGAAATCCACATGTACTCACAAAAGTAATCTATATATTTTTGTTGTTTCTAAAAAAAAACAATTTATAATGAAAAATAACTTCATTATATATTTTTAGCTCTACTGATCAGAGATCAGCAGAGCTTATGCCGTGGGGCGGCGTCCGTCGTCCGTCTGTCCGTCCGTCCGTAAACTTTTATTTGAAGCGACTTCTTCTCTGAAACTACTGGATGGATATTCATGAAACTTTACAGAAATGTTGCCCATAAAGTCTAGTTGATCCTAGCAAAAATTCATGTTGATGTGAAATCCAAGATGGCCGCCAAAGCTAAAAATAGAGTTTTAAAATACAAGTTTGTAGCGACTTCTTCTTGAAAACTATAAGTGATATTGATATGGGACTTTTTCTAAAATGATCAGCATGACATGATGTTGATCCTAGTCAAAAATCGTTTTGATTCAACGTTAAACATGGCTGCCAGCGGCCATCTTTGTTTACATAGAGTTATATAATGAAAACTTGTAGCGACTACTCCTCTGAAACTACTTGACGGATTTTCATGAAACTTCACAGGAATGTTGCTCTTGATGTCTAATTGATCCTAGCAAAATTTCAGGTCGGCCGGAAATTCAAGATAGCCGCCACGGCTAAAAGTAAATTTTCAAAATACAAGTTTGTAGCGACTACTTCTTGAAAACTATAAGTGATATTGATATGGGACTTTTTCTAAAATGATCAGCATGACATGATGTTGGTCCTTGTCAAAAATCGTTTTGATTCAACGTTAAACATGGCTGCCAGCGGCCATCTTTGTTTACATACAGTTATATTGTAAAAACTTGTAGCGACTACTACTTTGAAACTACTTGACAGATTTTCATGAAACTTTACAGGAATGTTGCTCTTAATGTCTAATTGATCCTAGCAAAAGTTCAGATCGGCCAGAAATTCAAGATGGCCGCCACAGCTAAAAATAGATTTTTAAAAAAGAAGTTTGTAGCGACTACGTCTTGAAAACTATAAGTGATATTGATATGGGACTTTTTGTAAAATGATCAGCATGACATGATGGTTATCAGAGTCAAACATTATTTTGATTCACCGTTAAACATGGCTGCCAGTGGCCATCTTTGTTTACATAGAGTTATATGATGAAAACTTGTAGCGACTACTCCTCTGAAACTACTTGACGGATTTTCATGAAACTTCACAGGAGTGTTGCTCTTGATGTCTAATTGATCCTAGCAAAATTTCAGGTCACCCGGAAATTCAAGATGGCTGCCATGGCTAAAAATAGATTTTCAAAATACAAGTTTGTAGCGACTACTACTTGAAGACTATAAGTGATATTGATATTGGACTTTTTGTAAAATGATCAGCATGACATGATGTTGGTCCTTGTCAAAAATTGTTTTGATTCAACGTTAAACATGGCTGCCAGCGGCCATCTTTGTTTACATAGAGTTATATAGTAAAAACTTGTAGCGACTAATCCTTTGAAACTACTTGGCAGATTTTCATGAAACTTTACAATTCCGGAATGTTGCTCTTAATTTTTAATTGATCCTAGCAAAATTTCAGATCGGCCAGAAATTCAAGATGGCCGCCATAGCTAAAATTAGATTTTTTATAAAAGAAGTTTGCGACTACATCTTGAAAACTATAAGTGATATTGATATGGGACTTTTTGGAAAATGATCAGCATGACATGATTGTTATCATTGTCAAATATTATTCTGATTCGACGTTAAACATGGCTGCCAGTAGCCATCTTTGTTTACATAGAGTTATATAATGAAAACTTGTAGCGACAACTCCTCTGAAACTACTTGACGGATTTTCATGAAACTTCACAGGAATGTTGCTCTTGATGTCTAATTGATCCTAGCAAAATTTCAGGTCGGCCGAAAATTCAAGATGGCCGCCACGGCTAAAAATATTTTTTCAAAAAACAAGTGTAGCGACTACTTCCTGAAATCAAAATCAATCAGTGGAGCTTCAAGGTCATTGACCTCTTGTTAATATATAAATCGGGTAATAAATCAAGAACAGTTTTAAACAAAAAAATAAGTGACAAAGGTACTTAATGGCAATGCAGATTTTCAAAATTGGAAGCGAATTATCTTAGTTTTGTCGCTTAAGTGCATATCTAAATTATTAAATTCACAAACCCAATAATCTGATGATAAAATGAAATCCACATGTACTCACAAAAGTAATCTATATATTTTTGTTGTTTCTAAAAAAAAACAATTTTTAATGAAAAATAACTTCATTATATATTTTTAGCTCTACTGATCAGAGATCAGCAGAGCTTATGCCGTGGGGCGGCGTCCGTCGTCCGTCTGTCCGTCCGTCCGTCTGTCCGTAAACTTTTATTTGTAGCGACTTCTTCTCTGAAACTACTGGATGGATATTCATGAAACTTTACAGAAATGTTGCCCATAAAGTCTAGTTGATCCTAGCAAAAATTCATGTTGATGTGAAATCCAAGATGGCCGCCAAAGCTAAAAATAGAGTTTTAAAATACAAGTTTGTAGCGACTTCTTCTTGAAAACTATAAGTGATATTGATATGGGACTTTTTCTAAAATGATCAGCATGACATGATGTTGATCCTAGTCAAAAATTGTTTTGATTCAACGTTAAACATGGCTGCCAGCGGCCATCTTTGTTTACATAGAGTTATATAGTAAAAACTTGTAGCGACTACTACTCTGAAACTACTTGGCGGATTTTCTTGAAACTTTACAGGAATGTTGCTCTTGATGTCTAATTGATCCTAGAAAAATTTCAGGTCGGCCGCAAATTCAAGATGGCCGTCACAGCTAAAAATAGATTTTTAAAAAATAAGATTGTAGCGACTACTTCTTGAAAACTATAAGTGATATTGATATGGGACTTTTTCTAAAATGATCAGCATGACATGATGTAGATCCTTATGGAAAATTAATTTGATTCGACGTTAAACATGGCTGCCAGTGGCCATCTTTGGTTACATAGAGTTATATAGTAAAAACTTGTAGCGACTACTCCTCTGAAACTACTTGGCGGATTGTCATGAAACTTCACAGGAATGTTGCTCTTGAAGTCTAATTGATCCTAGAAAAATTCAGGTCGGCCGGAAATTTAAGATGGCCGTCACAGCTAAAAATAGATTTTTAAAAAATAAGTTTGTAGAGACTACTTCTTGAAAACTATAAGTGATATTGATATGGGACTTTTTCTAAAATGATCAGCATGACATGATGTAGATCCTTGTGGAAAATTATTTTGATTCGACGTTAAACATGGCTGCCAGTGGCCATCTTTGGTTACATAGAGTTATATAGTAAAAACTTGTAGCGACTACTCCTCTGAAACTACTAGACGGATGTTCATGAAACTTCACAGGAATGTTGCTCTTGATGTCTAATTGATTCTAGTAAAATTTCAGGTCAGCCTGAAATTCAAGATGGCCGCCACGGCTAAAAATAACTTTTCAAAATACAAGTTTGTAGAGACTACTTCTTGAAAACTATAAATGATACTGATATGGGACTTTTTCTAAAATGATCAGAATGACATAATGTTGGTCCTTGTCAAAAATCGTTTTGATTCGACGTTAAACATGGCTGCCAGCGGCCATCTTTGATAAAATATAGTACAAACTTGTAGCGACTATTCCTCTGAAACTACTTGGCGGATTTTCATGAAACTTTACAGGAATGTTGCTCTTAATGTGTTATTGATCCTAGAAAAATTCTAGATCGGCCAGAAATTCAAGATGGCCGCCACAGCTAAAAATAGATTTTTAAAAAATAAGTTTGTAGCGACTACTTCTTGAAAACTATAAGTGATATTGATATGGGACTTTTTCTAAAATGATCAGCATGACATGATGGTTATCCGTGTCGAACATTATTTTGATTCGGCGTTAAACATGGCTGCCAGTGGCCATCTTAGTTTACATAGAGTTATATGATGAAAACTTGTAGCGACTACTCCTCTGAAACTACTTGACGGATTTTCATGAAACTTCACAGGAGTGTTGCTCTTGATGTCTTATTGATCCTAGCAAAATTTCAGGTCACCCGGAAATTCAAGATGGCTGCCATGGCTAAAAATAGATTTTCAAAATACAAGTTTGTAGCGACTACTACTTGAAGACTATAAGTGATATTGATATTGGACTTTTTGTAAAATGATCAGCATGACATGATGTTGGTCCTTGTCAAAAATTGTTTTGATTCAACGTTAAACATGGCTGCCAGCGGCCATCTTTGTTTACATAGAGTTATATAGTAAAAACTTGTAGCGACTAATCCTTTGAAACTACTTGGCAGATTTTCATGAAACTTTACAGGAATGTTGCTCTTAATTTTTAATTGATCCTAGCAAAATTTCAGATCGGCCAGAAATTCAAGATGGCCGCCATAGCTAAAATTAGATTTTTAAAAAAGAAGTTTGCGACTACATCTTGAAAACTATAAGTGATATTGATATGGGACTTTTTGGAAAATGATCAGCATGACATGATTGTTATCAGAGTCAAATATTATTTTGATTCGACGTTAAACATGGCTGCCAGTAGCCATCTTTGTTTACATAGAGTTATATAATGAAAACTTGTAGCGACAACTCCTCTGAAACTACTTGACGGATTTTCATGAAACTTCACAGGAATGTTGCTCTTGATGTCTAATTGATCCTAGCAAAATTTCAGGTCGGCCGAAAATTCAAGATGGCCGCCACGGCTAAAATTTTTTTTCAAAAAACAAGTGTAGCGACTACTTCCTGAAATCAAAATCAATCAGTGGAGCTTCAAGGTCATTGACCTCTTGTTAATATATAAATCGGGTAATAAATCAAGAACAGTTTTAAACAAAAAAATAAGTGACAAAGGTACTTAATGGCAATGCAGATTTTCAAAATTGGAAGCGAATTATCTTAGTTTTGTCGCTTAAGTGCATATCTAAATTATTAAATTCACAAACCCAATAATCTGATGATAAAATGAAATCCACATGTACTCACAAAAGTAATCTATATATTTTTGTTGTTTCTAAAAAACAACAATTTATAATGAAAAATAACTTCATTATATATTTTTAGCTCTACTGATCAGAGATCAGCAGAGCTTATGCCGTGGGGCGGCGTCCGTCGTCCGTCCGTCCGTCCGTCCGTCCGTCTGTCCGTAAACTTTTATTTGTAGCGACTTCTTCTCTGAAACTACTGGATGGATATTCATGAAACTTTACAGAAATGTTGCCCATAAAGTCTAGTTGATCCTAGCAAAAATTCATGTTGATGTGAAATCCAAGATGGCCGCCAAAGCTAAAAATAGAGTTTTAAAATACAAGTTTGTAGCGACTTCTCCTTGAAAACTATAAGTGATATTGATATGGGACTTTTTCTAAAATGATCAGCATGACATGATGTTGATCCTAGTCAAAAATTGTTTTGATTCAACGTTAAACATGGCTGCCAGCGGCCATCTTTGTTTACATAGAGTTATATAGTAAAAACTTGTAGCGACTACTACTCTGAAACTACTTGACGGATTTTCTTGAAACTTTACAGGAATGTTGCTCTTGATGTTTAATTGATCCTAGAAAAATTTCAGGTCGGCCGCAAATTCAAGATGGCCGTCACAGCTAAAAATAGATTTTTAAAAAATAAGATTGTAGCGACTACTTCTTGAAAACTATAAGTGATATTGATATGGGACTTTTTCTAAAATGATCAGCATGACATGATGTAGATCCTTATGGAAAATTAATTTGATTCGACGTTCAACATGGCTGCCAGTGGCCATCTTTGGTTACATAGAGTTATATAGTAAAAACTTGTAGCGACTACTCCTCTGAAACTACTTGGCGGATTGTCATGAAACTTCACAGGAATGTTGCTCTTGAAGTCTAATTGATCCTAGAAAAATTCAGGTCGGCCGGAAATTTAAGATGGCCGTCACAGCTAAAAATAGATTTTTAAAAAATAAGTTTGTAGAGACTACTTCTTGAAAACTATAAGTGATATTGATATGGGACTTTTTCTAAAATGATCAGCATGACATGATGTAGATCCTTGTGGAAAATTATTTTGATTCGACGTTAAACATGGCTGCCAGTGGCCATCTTTGGTTACATAGAGTTATATAGTAAAAACTTGTAGCGACTACTCCTCTGAAACTACTTGACGGATGTTCATGAAACTTCACAGGAATGTTGCTCTTGATGTCTAATTGATTCTAGTAAAATTTCAGGTCAGCCTGAAATTCAAGATGGCCGCCACGGCTAAAAATAACTTTTCAAAATACAAGTTTGTAGCGACTACTTCTTGAAAACTATAAATGATACTGATATGGGACTTTTTCTAAAATGATCAGAATGACATAATGTTGGTCCTTGTCAAAAATCGTTTTGATTCGACGTTAAACATGGCTGCCAGCGGCCATCTTTGATAAAATATAGTACAAACTTGTAGCGACTATTCCTCTGAAACTACTTGGCGGATTTTCATGAAACTTTACAGGAATGTTGCTCTTAATGTGTAATTGATCCTAGAAAAATTCTAGATCGGCCAGAAATTCAAGATGGCCGCCACAGCTAAAAATAGATTTTTAAAAAATAAGTTTGTAGCGACTACTTCTTGAAAACTATAAGTGATATTGATATGGGACTTTTTCTAAAATGATCAGCATGACATGATGGTTATCCGTGTCGAACATTATTTTGATTCGGCGTTAAACATGGCTGCCAGTGGCCATCTTTGTTTACATAGAGTTATATAATGAAAACTTGTAGCGACTACTCCTCTGAAACTACTTGACGGATTTTCATGAAACTTCACAGGAATGTTGCTCTTGATGTCTAATTGATCCTAGCAAAATTTCAGGTCGGCCGGAAATTCAAGATGGCCGCTACGGCTAAAAATAAATTTTCAAATACAAGTTTGTAGCGACTACTTCTTGAAAACTATAAGTGATATTGATATGGGACTTTTTCTAAAATGATCAGCATGACATGATGTTGATCTTTGTCAAAAATTGTTTTGATTCAACGTTAAACATGGCTGCCAGCGGCCATCTTTGTTTGCATAGAGTTATATAGTAAAAACTTGTAGCGACTACTCCTTTGAAACTACTTAGCGGATTTTCTTGAAACTTTACAGGAATGTTGCTCTTAATAACTAATTGATCCTAGCAAAATTTCAGATCGGCCAGAAATTCAAGATGGCCACCACAGCTAAAAATAGTTTTTTAAAAAACAAATTTGTAGCGACTACGTCTTGAAAACTATAAGTGATATTGATATGGGACTTTTTGTAAAATGATCAGCATGACATGATGGTTATCAGAGTCAAACATAATTTTGATTCAACGTTAAACATGGCTGCCAGTGGCCATCTTTGTTTACATAGAGTTATATGATGAAAACTTGTAGCGACTACTCCTCTGAAACTACTTGACGGATTTTCATGAAACTTCACAGGAATGTTGCTCTTGATGTCTTATTGATCCTAGCAAAATTTCAGTTCGGCGGGAAATTCAAGATGGCTGCCATGGCTAAAAATAGATTTTCAAAATACAAGTGTAGCGACTACTTCCTGAAATCAAAATCAATCAGTGGAGCTTCAAGGTCATTGACCTCTTGTTAATATATAAATCGGGTAATAAATCAAGAACAGTTTTAAACAAAAAAATAAGTGACAAAGGTACTTAATGGCAATGCAAATTTTCAAAATTGGAAGCGAATTATCTTAGTTTTGTCGCTTAAGTGCATATCTAAATTATTAAATTCACAAACCCAATGATCTGATGATAAAATGAAAATCACATGTACTCACAAAAGTAATCTATATATTTTTGTTGTTTCTAAAAAAAAAAAAATTATAATGAAAAATAACTTCATTATATATTTTTAGCTCTACTGATCAGAGATCAGCAGAGCTTATGCCGTGGTCCGGCGTCCGTCTGTCCGTCCGTCTGTCCGTAAACTTTTATTTGAAGCGACTTCTTCTCTGAAACTACTGGATGGATATTCATGAAACTTTACAGAAATGTTGCCCATCAAGTCTAGTTGATCGTAGCAAAAATTCATGTTGATGTGAAATCCAAGATGGCCGCCAAAGCTAAAAATAGAGTTTTAAAATACAAGTTTGTAGCGACTTCTTCTTGAAAACTATAAGTGATATTGATATGGGACTTTTTCTAAAATGATCAGCATGACATGATGTTGATCCTAGTCAAAAATCGTTTTGATTCAACGTTAAACATGGCTGCCAGCGGCCATCTTTGTTTACATAGAGTTATATAGTAAAAACTTGTAGCGACTACTCCTCTGAAACTACTTGGCGGATTTTCTTGAAACTTTACAGGAATGTTGCTCTTGATGTCTAATTGATCCTAGAAAAATTTCAGGTCGGCCGGAAATTTAAGATGGCCGTCACAGCTAAAAATAGATTTTTAAAAAATAAGTTTGTAGAGACTACTTCTTGAAAACTATAAGTGATATTGATATGGGACTTTTTCTAAAATGATCAGCATGACATGATGTAGATCCTTGTGGAAAATTATTTTGATTCGACGTTAACCATGGCTGCCAGTGGCCATCTTTGGTTACATAGAGTTATATAGTAAAATCTTGTAGCGACTACTCCTCTGAAACTACTTGACGGATGTTCATGAAACTTCACAGGAATGTTGCTCTTGATGTCTAATTGATTCTAGTAAAATTTCAGGTCAGCCTGAAATTCAAGATGGCCGCCACGGCTAAAAATAACTTTTCAAAATACAAGTTTGTAGCGACTACTTCTTGAAAACTATAAATGATACTGATATGGGACTTTTTCTAAAATGATCAGAATGACATAATGTTGGTCCTTGTCAAAAATCGTTTTGATTCGACGTTAAACATGGCTGCCAGCGGCCATCTTTGATAAAATATAGTACAAACTTGTAGCGACTATTCCTCTGAAACTACTTGGCGGATTTTCATGAAACTTTACAGGAGTGTTGCTCTTAATGTGTAATTGATCCTAGAAAAATTCTAGATCGGCCAGAAATTCAAGATGGCCGCCACAGCTAAAAATAGATTTTTAAAAAATAAGTTTGTAGCGACTACTTCTTGAAAACTATAAGTGATATTGATATGGGACTTTTTCTAAAATGATCAGCATGACATGATGGTTATCCGTGCTGAACATTATTTTGATGCGGCTTTAAACATGGCTGCCAGTGGCCATCTTTGTTTACATAGAGTTATATAATGAAAACTTGTAGCGACTACTCCTCTGAAACTACTTGACGGATTTTCATGAAATTTCACAGGAATGTTGCTCTTGATGTCTAATTGATCCTAGCAAAATTTCAGGTCGGCCGGAAATTCAAGATGGCCGCCACGGCTAAAAATAAATTTTCAAATACAAGTTTGTAGCGACTACTTCTTGAAAACTATAAGTGATATTGATATGGGACTTTTTCTAAAATGATCAGCATGACATGATGTTGATCTTTGTCAAAAATTGTTTTGATTCAACGTTAAACATGGCTGCCAGCGGCCATCTTTGTTTGCATAGAGTTATATAGTAAAAACTTGTAGCGACTACTCCTTTGAAACTACTTGGCAGATTTTCTTGAAACTTTACAGGAATGTTGCTCTTAATAACTAATTGATCCTAGCAAAATTTCAGATCGGCCAGAAATTCAAGATGGCCACCACAGCTAAAAATAGTTTTTTAAAAAACAAGTTTGTAGCGACTACGTCTTGAAAACTATAAGTGATATTGATATGGGACTTTTTGTAAAATGATCAGCATGACATGATGGTTATCAGAGTAAAACATAGTTTTGATTCAACGTTAAACATGGCTGCCAGTTGCCATCTTTGTTTACATAGAGTTATATGATGAAAACTTGTAGCGACTACTCCTCTGAAACTACATGATGGATTTTCATTAAACTTCACAGGAATGTTGCTCTTGATGTCTTATTGATCCTCTCAAAATTTCAGTTCGGCGGGAAATTCAAGATGGCTGCCATGGCTAAAAATAGATTTTCAAAATACAAGTGTAGCGACTACTTCCTGAAATCAAAATCAATCAGTGGAGCTTCAAGGTCATTGACCTCTTGTTAATATATAAATCGGGTAATAAATCAAGAACAGTTTTAAACAAAAAAATAAGTGACAAAGGTACTTAATGGCAATGCAGATTTTCAAAATTGCAAGCGAATTATCTTAGTTTTGTCGCTTAAGTGCATATCTAAATTATTAAATTCACAAACCCAATGATCTGATGATAAAATGAAAATCACATGTACTCACAAAAGTAATCTATATATTTTTGTTGTTTCTAAAAAAAAACAATTTATAATGAAAAATAACTTCATTATATATTTTTAGCTCTACTGATCAGAAATCAGCAGAGCTTATGCCGTGGTGCGGCGTCCGGCGTCCGTCTGTCCGTCTGTCCGTAAACTTTTATTTGTAGCGACTTCTTCTCTGAAACTACTGGATGGATATTCATGAAACTTTACAGAAATGTTGCCCATCAAGTCTAGTTGATCCTAGCAAAAATTCATGTTGATGTGAAATCCAAGATGGCCGCCAAAGCTAAAAATAGAGTTTTAAAATACAAGTTTGTAGCGACTTCTTCTTGAAAACTATAAGTGATATTGATATGGGACTTTTTCTAAAATGATCAGCATGACATGATGTTGATCCTAGTCAAAAATCGTTTTGATTCAACGTTAAACACGGCTGCCAGCGGCCATCTTTGTTTACATAGAGTTATATAGTAAAAACTTGTAGCGACTACTCCTCTGAAACTACTTGGCGGATTTTCTTGAAACTTTACAGGAATGTTGCTCTTGATGTCTAATTGATCCTAGATAAATTTCAGGTCGGCCGCAAATTCAAGATGGCCGTCACAGCTAAAAATAGATTTTTAAAAAATAAGATTGTAGCGTCTACTTCTTGAAAACTATAAGTGATATTGATATGGGACTTTTTCTAAAATGATCAGCATGACATGATGTAGATCCTTATGGAAAATTATTTTGATTCGACGTTAAACATGGCTGCCAATGGCCATCTTTGGTTACATAGAGTTATATAGTAAAAACTTGTAGCGACTACTCCTCTGAAACTACTTGGCGGATTGTCATGAAACTTCACAGGAATGTTGCTCTTGAAGTCTAATTGATCCTAGAAAAATTCAGGTCGGCCGGAAATTTAAGATGGCCGTCACAGCTAAAAATAGATTTTTAAAAAATAAGTTTGTAGAGACTACTTCTTGAAAACTATAAGTGATATTGATATGGGACTTTTTCTAAAATGATCAGCATGACATGATGTAGATCCTTATGGAAAATTATTTTGATTCGACGTTAAACATGGCTGCCAGTGGCCATCTATGGTTACATAGAGTTATATAGTAAAAACTTGTAGCGACTACTCCTCTGAAACTACTTGGCGGATTGTCATGAAACTTCACAGGAATGTTGCTCTTGAAGTCTAATTGATCCTAGAAAAATTCAGGTCGGCCGGAAATTTAAGATGGCCGTCACAGCTAAAAATAGATTTTTCAAAATACAAGTTTGTAGCGACTACTTCTTGAAAACTATAAATGATACTGATATGGGACTTTTTCTAAAATGATCAGAATGACATAATGTTGGTCCTTGTCAAAAATCGTTTTGATTCGACGTTAAACATGGCTGCCAGCGGCCATCTTTGATAAAATATAGTACAAACTTGTAGTGACTATTCCTCTGAAACTACTTGGAGGATTTTCATGAAACTTTATAGGAATGTTGCTCTTAATGTGTAATCGATCCTAGAAAAATTCTAGATCGGCCAGAAATTCAAGATGGCCGCCACAGCTAAAAATAGATTTTCAAAATACAAGTTTGTAGCGACTACTTCTAAAATGATCAGCATGACATGATGTTGTCCTTGTCAAAAATCGTTTTGATTCAATGTTAAACATGGCTGTCAGCGGCCAACTTTGTTTACATAGAGTTATATAATGAAAACTTTTAGCAACTATTCCTCTGAAACTACTTGACGGATTTTCATGAAACTTCGCCGGAAATTCAAGATGGCCGCCACACCTAAAAATAATTTTTCAAAAAACAAGTCTGTAGCGACTACTTCCTGAAATCAAAATTAATCAGAAGAGCTTCAAGGTCATTGACCTCTTGTTTTTTTTTAATTTCTGTCGGCATTACTCCCTCTAAATGCTCTGTTGGATTTCGACGAAACTTGGCAGGAAGCATCGGTAAGATGTCTAATTTTGCATATCGCGCTTTTGTTCCAGTTTGCTGATTTATGACGGAGTTCTGGCACTTTGACATTTTTAGCTCTACTGATCAGAGATCAGCAGAGCTTATGCCGTGGTGCGGCGTCCGTCGTCCGTCTGTCCGTCTGTCTGTCCGTAAACTTTTATTTGTAGCGACAACTCCTCTGAAACTACTTAATGGATATTCATGAAACTTTACAGAAATGTTGCCCATAAAGTCTAGTTGATCCTAGCAAAAATTCATTTTGATGTGAAATCCAAGATGGCCGCCAAAGCTAAAAATAGAGTTTTAAAATACAAGTTTGTAGCGACTACTTCTTGAAAACTATAAGTGATATTGATAAGGGACTTTTTCTAAAATGATCAGCATGACATGATGTTGATCCTTGTCAAAAATCGTTTTGATTCAACGTTAAACATGGCTGCCAGCGGCCATCTTTGTTTACATAGAGTTATATAGTAAAAACTTGTAGCGACTACTACTCTGAAACTACTTAGCGGATTGTCATGAAACTTCACAGGAATGTTGCTCTTGGTGTCTAATTGATCCTAGCAAAATTTCAGATCAGCAAGAAATTTAAGATGGCCGTCACAGCTAAAAATAGATTTTTTTAAAAAAAGTTTGTAGCGACTACTCCTTGAAAACTATAAGTGATATTGATATGGGACTTTTTCTAAAATGATCAGCATGACATGTTGTTGATCCTTGTGGAAAATTATTTTGATTCGACGTTAAATATGGCTGCCAGTGGCCATCTTTGGTTACATAGAGTTATATAGTAAAAACTTGTAGCGACTACTCCTCTGAAACTACTTGACGGATGGTCATGAAACTTCACAGGAACGTTGCTCTTGATGTCTAGTTGATCCTAGAAAAATGTCAGGTCGGCTGGAAATTCGTGATGGCCGCCACAGCTAAAAATAGATTTAAAATAAATAAGTTTGTAGCGACTACTTCTTCAAAACTATAAGAGATATTGATATGGGACTTTTTCTAAAATGATCAGTATGACATGATATGGGTCCTTGTTGAAAATCGTTTTGATTTGACGTTAAACATGGCTGCTGCGGCCATCTTTGTTTACATTGAGTTATATAATGAAAACTTGTAGCGACTACTCCTCTGAAACTACTTGAATGATTTTCATGAAACTTCACAGGAATGTTGCTCTTAATGTCTAATTGATCCTAGCAAAATTTCAGGTCAGCCGGAAATTCAAGATGGCCGCCACGGTTAAAAATAGATTTTCCAAAAACAAGTCTGTAGCGACTTTTTCCTGAAATCAAAATCAATCAGTAGAGCTTCAAGGTCATTGACCTCTTGTTAATTTAAATTTCTTGTCGGCGCTACTCCTCGTTAACGGCTTGTTGGATTTCTACAAAATTCGGCATCCAGCTCGAAAACCAGCTAGATCTAGTTAGTAACGACAGTTATGGCCCTTGATTTGTTGAAAAATGCATTATTGTATTTTCCTTTGTTAAATCTTTAGTTACTTCATTTTTGTCTCGCCTTTTCGAAGAAAAAAAGAGACATAGGTGTTGCTTTTATGGCGGCGGCGGCGGCGGCAGCGGCGGCGTCAACATTCAAGTTTTGCGTTTAGGTCATTTTCTCACAAACTGTATGCACTAGACCTTTCAAACTTTGCTTATAGTTGTATCATGGGTGGTACATCGCAACGTGACAAAGCAAATGTGGAAGTGACCTTGACCCTCCAAGCAAAGGACAGATAACTTACTTAATTTTAGGTTCAAGTTTTGCGTTTAGGTCATTTTCTCGCAAACTGTATGCACTAGACCTTTCAAATTTTGCTTATAGTTGTATTATGGGTGGTACATCGCAACGTGACAAAGCAAATGTGGAAGTGACCTTGACCCTCCAAGCAAAAGGCAGATAACTTAATAATTTTTAGGTTAAAGTTTTGCGTTTAGGTCATTTTCTCACAAACTGTATGCACTAGACCTTTCAAACTTTGCTTATAGTTGTATCATGGGTGGTACATTGCAACGTTACAAAGCAAATGTGGAAGTGTGACCTTGACCCTCCAAGCAAAGGGCAGATAACTTACTAATTTTTAGGTTCAACTTTTGCGATTATGTCACTTTTTCACAAACTGTATGCACTAGACGTTTCAAACTTTGCTTATAGTTATTTCTTGGGTGGTACATGGCAACGTGACAAAACAAATGTGGAAGTGACCTTGACCCTCCAAGCAAAGGGCAGATAACTTAATAATTTTTAGGTTCAACTTTTGCGTTTAGGTCACTTTTTCACAAACTGTATGCACTAGACCTATAAAACTTTGCTTATAGTTGTATCTTGAGTGGTACATTTCAGCGTGACAAAGCAAATGTGGATGTGACCTTCACCATCCAAGCAAAGGGCAGGTAACTTTAATTGTTACATTTACATCACTTTCTCATGAACTAGAATTATGCACTAGATGTTTTAAACCTAATGTATAGCTTAATCTTTGGAAGAAAACTTAGTAGTGCATCTTTTTTTGGATGCCTGGATTTCATCTATGACCTTGACCTACTTTTTGGAGCTGATGATTTTTAGCTCTACTGGCCAAAGGCCTTCATTTAAGAGGGCCCCAAGGAAGATTAGTTTATACTAATTGGGTTACCCTCTGTAAATAAAGACTTTCATTCATTTATTCATTTATTTTTCATCCGATCTTTACCAAACTTT
The DNA here is from genome assembly GCA_037043455.1 of Cyrtodaria siliqua. Lineage (NCBI taxonomy): Eukaryota > Metazoa > Mollusca > Bivalvia > Adapedonta > Hiatellidae > Cyrtodaria > Cyrtodaria siliqua. The sequence goes on along the minus strand of JAWPHD010006238.1, from coordinate 51,367 downwards.
ACCAGATTGTTAATATCAATGAAAGCTCGAACAAGTTCAAAAACCAGCCAGATCGGACCAATAACAGCGGAGTTATGGCCCTTTATTTAGTTAAAAGTGCTATATTTTGCCTTGTTAATACAATAGGGCTTTCATTTTTCATCTGATCTTTACCAAACTTTACCAGATGTTTTGCCTTTTTATTAGCTCTACTGATCAGAGATCAGCAGAGCTTATGCCGTGGTGCGGCCTCCGTCGTCCGTCCGTCTGTCCGTCCGTCCGTTAACTTTTATTTGTAGCGACTACTCCTCTGAAACTACTGGATGGATATTCATAAAAGTTTACAGAAATGTTGCCCATGAAGTCTAGTTGATCCTAGCAAAAATTCATGTTGATGTGAAATCCAAGATGGCCGCCAAAGCTAAAAATAGATTTTTTAAATTCAAGTTTGTAGCGACTACTTCTTGAAAACTGTAAGTGATATTGATATGGGACTTTTTCTAAAATGATCAGCATGACATGATGTTGGTCCTTGTCGAAAATCGTTTTGATTTGACGTTAAACATGGCTGCCAGCGGCCATCTTTGTTTACATAGAGTTATATAATGAAAACTTGTAGCGACTACTTCTCTGAAACTACTTGACGGATTTTCATGAAACTTCACAGGAATGTTGCTCTTGATGTCTTAATGATCCTAGCAAAATTTCAGGTCGGCCGGAAATTCAAGATGGCCGCCACGGCTAAAAATAAATTTTCAAAATACAAGTTTGTAGCGACTACTTCTTGAAAACTATAAGTGATATTGATATGGGACTTTTTCTAAAATGATCAGCATGACATGATGTTGGTCCTTATCAAAAATCGTTTTGATTCGACGTTAAACGTGGCTGCCAGCGGCCATCTTTGTTTACATAGAGTTATATAGTAAAAACTTGTAGCGACTACTCCTCTGAAACTACTTGGCGGATTTTCATGAAACTTTACAGGAATGTTGCTCTTAATGTCTAATTGATCCTAGCAAAATTTCAGATCGGCCAGAAATTCAAGATGGCTGCCACAGTTAAAAATAGATTTTTAAAAAATAAGTTTGTAGCGACTACTTCTTGAAAACTATAAGTGATATTGATATGGGACTTTTTCTAAAATGATCAGCATGACATGATGTTGGTCCTTATCAAAAATCGTTTTGATTCGACGTTAAACGTGGCTGCCAGCGGCCATCTTTGTTTACATAGAGTTATATAGTAAAAACTTGTAGCGACTACTTCTCTGAAACTACTTGGCGGATTTTCATGAAACTTTACAGGAATGTTGCTCTTAATGTCTAATTGATCCTAGCAAAATTTCAGATCGGCCAGAAATTCAAGATGGCTGCCACAGTTAAAAATAGATTTTTAAAAAATAAGTTTGTAGCGACTACTTCTTGAAAACTATAAGTGATATTGATATGGGACTTTTTCTAAAATGATCAGCATGACATGATGGTTATCCGAGTCGAACATTATTTTGATTCGACATTAAACATGGCTGCCAGTGGCCATCTTTGTTTACATAGAGTTATATAATGAAAACTTGTAGCGACTACTCCTCTGAAACTACTTGACGGATTTTCATGAAACTTCACAGAAATGTTGCTCTTGATGTCTAATTAGTCCTAGCAAAATTTCAGGTCGGCCAGAAATTCAAGATGGCCGCCATGGCTAAAAGTAGATTTTTAAAAAATAAGTTTGTAGCGACTACTTCTTGAAAACTATAAGAGATATTGATATGGGACTTTTTCTAAAATGATCGGCATGACATGATGGTTATCCGAGTCGAACATTATTTTGATTCAATGTTAAACATGGCTGTCAGTGGCCATCTTTGTTTACATAGAGTTATATAATGAAAACTTGTAGCGACTACTCCTCTGAAACTACTTGACGGATTTTCATGAAACTTCACAGAAATGTTGCTCTTGATGTCTAATTGATCCTAGCAAAATTTCAGGTCGGCCGGAAATTCAAGATGGCCACCACGGCTAAAAATAGATTTCAAAAAACCAGTTTGTAGCGACTACTTCCTGAAATCAAAATCAATCAGTAGAGCTTCAATGTCATTGACCTCTTGTTATTATTAGTAGTAGTAGAGCAAAGTACCCTATTTTCGACAGTTTAAGACAAAATAAGAGTTATAATTATTACAATCTGTATATGTCCTAACTTTGACATGGCTTTGCAGAAAATCATCTTTTCCCGCGCAATTCATCTAGTGTAATTCTTATTTAAGATCGATTTCGTAATGGAATATGTTCGACTGAGGTTCCCCGTTGGGTTCGCTATTTCGACAAGGAGCCCCTAATTACGACACCCCAAGGGAGTTTTTAAAAATACGAAACATATGAATTTTAATCAGTTTTAACAACACTTTTTAGCTCTACTGATCAGAGATCAGCAGAGCTTATGCCGTGGTGCGGCGTCCGGCGTCCGGCTGTCCGTAAACTTTTATTTGTTTCGACAACTCCTCTGAAACTACTGGATGGATATTCATGAAACTTTACAGAAATGTTGCCCATAACGTCTAGTTGATCCTAGCAAAAATTCATGTTGATGTGAAATCCGAGATGGCCACCAAAGCTAAAAATAGAGTTTTAAAATACAAGTTTGTAGCGACTACTTCTTGAAAACCATAAGTGATATTGATATGGGACTTTTTCTAAAATGATCAGCATGACATGATGGTTATCCGAGTCGAACATTATTTTGATTCGACGTTAAACATGGCTGCCAGTGGCCATCTTTGTTTACATAGAGTTATATATTGAAAACTTGTAGCGACTACTCGTCTGAAACTACTTGACGGATTTTCATAAAACTTCACAGGAATGTTGCTCTTGATGTCTAATTGATCCTAGCAAAATTTCAGATCTGCCAGAAATTCAAGATGGCCGTCACAGCTAAAAATAGATTTTTAAAATATAAGTTTGTAGCGACTACTTCTTGAAAACTATAAGTGATATTGATATGGGACTTTTTCTAAAATGATCAGCATGACATGATGTTGATCTTTGTGGGAAATTATTTTGATTCGACGTTAAACATGGCTGCCAGTGGCCATCTTTAGTTACATAGAGTTATATAGTAAAAACTTGTAGCGACTACTCCTCTGAAACTACTTGACGGATGTTCATGAAACTTCACAGGAATGTTGCTCTTGATGTCTAGTTGATCCTAGAAAAATTTCAGGTCAGCCGGAAATTCAAGATGGCCGCCACAGCTAAAAATAGATTTAAAATAAATAAGTTTGTAGCGACTACTTCTTCAAAACTATAAGAGATATTGATATGGGACTTTTTCTAAAATGATCAGTATGACATGATGTTGGTCCTTGTCGAAAATCGTTTTGATTTGACGTTAAACATGGGCTACCAGCGGCCATCTTTGTTTACATAGAGTTATTAGCTCAACTGATCAGAGATCAGCGGAGCTTATGCCGTGGTGCGGCGTCCGTCGTCCGTCCGTCTGTCCGTCTGTCCGTCTGTCTGTTCGTAAACTTTTATTTGTAGCGACTTCACAGCTGAAACTACTGGATGGATATTCATGAAACTTTACAGAAATGTTGCCCATAAAGTCTAGTTGATCCTTGCAAAAATTCATGTTGATGTGAAATCCAAGATGGCCGCCAAAGCTAAAAATAGAGTTTTAAAATACAAGTTTGTAGCGACTTCTTCTTGAAAACTATAAGTGATATTGATATGGGACTTTTTCTAAAATGATCAGCATGACATGATGTTGATCCTAGTCAAAAATCGTTTTGATTCAACGTTAAACATGGCTGCCAGCGGCCATCTTTGTTTACATAGAGTTATATAGTAAAAACTTGTAGCGACTTCACAGCTGAAACTACTGGATGGATATTCATGAAACTTTACAGAAATGTTGCCCATAAAGTCTAGTTGATCCTAGCAACAATTCATGTTGATGTGAAATCCAAGATGGCTGCCAGTGGCCATCTTTGGTTACATAGAGTTATATAGTAAAAACTTGTAGCGACTACTCCTCTGAAACTACTTGACGGATGTTCATGAAACTTCACAGGAATGTTGCACTTGATGTCTAGTTGATCCTTGAAAAATTTCAGGTCAGCCGGAAATTCAAGATGGCCGCCACAGCTAAAAATAGATTTAAAATAAATAAGTTTGTAGCGACTACTTCTTCAAAACAATAAGAGATATTGATATGGGACTTTTTCTAAAATGATCAGTATGACATGATGTTGGTCCTTGTCGAAAATCGTTTTGATTTGACCTTAAACATGGCTGCTTTGTTTACATAGAGTTATATAATGAAAACTTGTAGCGACTACTTTTTTGAAACTACCTGACGGATTTTCATGAAACTTCACAGGAATGTTGCTCTTAATGTCTTATTGATCTTAGCAAAATTTCAGGTCGGCCGGAAATTCAAGATGGCCGCCACGGTTAAAAATAGATTTTCAAAAAACAAGTCTGTAGCGACTACTTCCTGAAATCAAAATCAATCAGTAGAGCTTCAAGGTCATTGACCTCTTGTATAATGAAAACTTGTAGCGACTACTCCTCTGAAACTACTTGACAGATTTTCATGAAACTTCACAGGAATGTTGCTCTTAATGTCTAATTGACCTAGCAAAATTTCAGGTCGGCCGGAAATTCAAGATGGCCGCCACGGTTAAAAATAGATTTTCAAAAAATAAGTCTGTAGCGACTACTTCCTGAAATCAAAATCAGTCAGTTGAGCTTCAAGGTCATTGACCTCCTGTTTGGTTTAAACATTGAAATTAATAATAAGCACATACGTGTATGCTGAATTTAGATCCAAATGCACGCAAAATTCATTGCATTATTACACGCTTGAATTAGACACAAAATTCACAATGGAATAGGTAATTCTGAATTTGTGCTGCAGGTATTTCAAACAATACTGCATCTCCAGTGCATGTGATGTGCCAACGGCGTGAACAAGCCTTGCATTGTATCCATTCCTCCGGGCGGCTAGCTTCATCCGACCCACACCCTGGGCAGACAAGTTCTTCGTGATATCAGGAAGTGACGTGTGACGTTGGAATCTAGACGCGTGCGACGAAATGCTAGCAATCACAATTTTAATTGAACTGTGAAATAATTATAGTATTTTATATAAGTGATTGTTAGTTTAAATCATTATTTCATATTCAATTAGTTATCGTACCTTGTATTATGCACTGCGATAAAACACGCCGGTTATTTCTAGTCTGTTCCTCGCGGCATCACAACAAGTGACGCAAGCTGCGACACAATTTCACCACTTTGGCAAAGATCAAAGAAACTACATCGGCACGTCGGCACATCAAATGCTTGTGTTTGACTACAAAGCCGGGACGTTTTGATTGATCTTTTCATCATTTATAAACAAGTGCACGTTTAGGGAGGAATAATTACAGTGTACAAAAGGATTAAAATGAAAGTGATAAACTTTACAGTAAGAAATTGATATTTCTAATTAGTCGATTGTTATTAATGGATTAAAGAAAACATGTTCTGCGGTAAGACGTTAGAATATTTTGATTCCTAATTTCGACATCTCCAGCATCAAGGTCAAATCGTACAAGAGGAACGATGCGGACATTCAAAGGTGAAAAGAAACATTAAATAAAGTATTTCAGATGTTTACAATACAAAATTAAGTTATAACAAAACAACCCTCTTACCTCTTAGTAAGTATGTTTCTTATCCGCTTCCGTACGGAGCGAATTTTGCAGTTATTAATTTTTTTTGAAAAATTCCACGACAGCAAAATGTCAACAACAAATGCTTTTTCTTGACCTCAGAATTTTTCATGATTTGATTAAATATCTGAAGTCACCTCATTGTCAATAAAAGTGTTAATTGAAGCAATGCAATTAGAAGAAATATTAATAAATATGCAAGTATGTCGCAATTACGGGCATGTCGAGATAAGGTTCCATTGCTCTATTATATTTTTTTTAATAGATATATATATATTTATATATTTATTTCCTTTTTTTTTTTTTTTTTTAAATTTTCTTGTTTCATTATTTTTAGCTCTACTGATCAGAGATCAGCAGAGCTTATGCCGTGGTGCGGTGTCCGTCGTCCGTCCGTCTGTCTGTCCGTCCGTCCGTCTGTCCGTCCATCCGTTAACTTTTTTTTTGTAGCGACTACTCCTCTGAAACTACTGAATGGATTTTCATGAAACTTTACAGAAATGTTGCCCATGAAGTCTAGTTGATCCTAGCAAAAATTCATGTAGATGTAAAATCCAAGATGGCCACCAAATCTAAAAATAGGTTTTTAAAAAACAAGTTTGTAGCGACTACTTCTTGAAAACTCTAAGGGATATTGCTATGGGACTTTTTCTAAAATGATCAGCATGACATGATGTTGGTCCTTGTCGAAAATCGTTTTGATTCGACGTTAAACATGGCTGCCAGCGGCCATCTTTGTTTACATAGAGTTATATAATGAAAACTTATAGCGACTACTCCTCTGAAACTACTTGACGGATTTTCATGAAACTTTACAGAAATGTTGCTCTTGATGTCTAATTGATCCTAGCAAAATTTCAGGTCGGCCGGAAATTCAAAATGGCCGCCACGGCTAAAAATAGATTTTTAAAAAATAAGTTTGTAGCGACTACTTCTTGAAAACTATAAGAGATATTGATATGGGACTTTTTCTAAAATGATCAGGATGACATGATGTTGGTCCTTGTCGAAAATCGTTTTGATTCGACGTTAAACATGGCTGCCAGCGGCCATCTTTGTTTACATAGAGTTATATATTGAAAACTTGTAGCGACTACTTCTCTGAAACTACTTGACGGATTTTCATGAAACTTCACAGGAATGTTGCTCTTGATGTCTTATTGATCCTAGCAAAATTTCAGGTCGGCCGGAAATTCAAGATGGCCGCCACGGCTAAAAATAGATTTTTAAAAAATAAGTTTGTAGCGACTACTTCTTGAAAACTATAAGAGATATTGATATGGGACTTTTTGTAAAATGATCAGCATGACATGATGGTTATCCGAGTCGAACATTATTTTGATTCGACGTTAAACATGGCTGCCAGTGGCCATCTTTGTTTACATAGAGTTATATATTGAAAACTTGTAGCGACTACTCGTCTGAAACTACTTGACGGATTTCATAAAACTTCACAGGAATGTTGCTCTTGATGTCTAATTGATCCTAGCAAAATTTCAATTCGGCCAGAAATTCAAGATGGCCGCCACAGCTAAAAATAGATTTAAAAAAAATAAGTTTGTAGCGACTACTTCTTGAAAACTATAAGTGATATTGATATAGGACTTTTTCTAAAATTATCAGCATGACATGATGGTTATCCGAGTCGAACATTATTTTGATTCAATGTTAAACATGGCTGTCAGCGGCCATCTTTGTTTACATAGAGTTATATAATGAAAACTTGTAGCGACTACTCCTCTAAAACTACTTGACGGATTTTCATGAAACTTCACAGGAATGTTGCTCTTGATGTCTAATTGATCCTAGCAAAATTACAGGTCGGCCGGAAATTCAAGATGGCCGCCACTGCTAAAAATAGATTTTCAAAAAACAAGTTTGTAGGAGTTCTTCCTGAAAACAAAATCAATCAGTAGAGCTTCAAGGTCATTGACCTCTTGTTTTGTTCAATTTCATTATTTTTTTAATTTCATTATTTATTTTTTTTGGTGTTAACGCCGTGTTAGCAGGAAGCATTGCTGTGCCTATTGCATTTTTTTCCCGGTTCGTTGATTTTTGATGGAGTTACGGCCCCTTGACATTTTTCGTTTTAAATTTCTTGTCGGCGCTACTCCTCCTAAATGGCTTGTTGGATTTCGACGAAACTTGCCAGGAAGCCTCAGTATGATGTCTAGTTGTGCAGCATGGTATATCAATGAAATTTTGGACAAGTTCGAAAACCAGCTAGATATAGATAGTAACGACAGGTTATGGCCCTTGATTTGTTGAAAAATGCTATATTGTATTTTCCTTAAATCTGTAGTTACTTAATTTTTTATCTGATCTTTACCATATTTGTTTAGAATGTTAATATAACCCCCACCCACCCATTTTTATGAAATTTCATTCATAGAAGAAAGTGGGACAAATAAAAAAATGCCCATGCCAGACTAGACACAGCAGACTTATTGCCCATGATTACCAGGTGAGCGATCTAACGCCATCCTATCCCTGTTTTTGCAATGTTTTAAAAAAACTACTGATGGGAATTTTATGTCGACAACCCTTTTGATATAAGAGCCGCATTAGCCAGTAGAGCATCCACAGGCCCTCTTGGGCCTCTTGTTTTTAATAGAATGGCATTTTGTTTTTAAACAAATGCACTTAAATGTCATCTCAGCAAATGGCAAACTCGATTGTTTTTAGTTACTAAATTGTTTACAAACTTCCATTTAAGCATCATTGAGCTTTTTATTTTTAAGTCCAACCCCCGTTAGGCGAGACATGTGAATCCACGGATTTCTTGTTTTTATTAGGCCTAACAATAATATACACATGTGGTATGACAATGAAGAAAATCGAAATCTCAATATTTTGTTTAATTATATGCAATCAGTTTTCAAGTGAAAGTGATACATGATTAATAAATAAAGGTGCTATTAAATGTTAGTGCTTGATATGAGACTGAAGATTGCCATGTGTCCCTTTAAATGATGAAAAAATGACTTGACACATGTACATGTATGTCTCGGGGATTGCTGTAGCCTAAAATCATCTCGAGAGAAACATCAGTTTTATGAGATCTTAATTAGATTTGTTAAAATTAGGTCAGCGCTACATCCAAGATGGCTGCCATTACCATATATGGTCGAAACCTTAAAAAATCTTCTCCAGAACCGCTGGACAGATTTCAACAGTTTTTCTTTTAAAATGATCGACAACGCCTAGCCTATCACCTTTGTTCAAATAATGTCCCCGGGGTCAAAAATGGCCGTGCCCCGGGGGTCCAAAGTTTGTATATTGAGGTTTTGCATGTTTTTCATATAGACATATAGGAAAAAACTTTAAAAAATCTTCTTCTCTGAAACCACAAGGCATAGAGCTCTCATGTATAACATGTAGCATCTGCTTATGGTCCTCTACTAAGTTTGTTCAAATGTGACCCTGGAGGGTCAAATTGTCCCTGCCCCGGGGTCACAGTTTTACATAGACTTGTATAAGATTTTTTTTTGTTTAATTCATTTTTTTATTTTTTTTTATTTTTTTTTTTTCTATGTTGGACCAGTCGGACCAGTAACAGAGGAGTAATGGCTCTTGATTTAGTTAAAAATGATATATATTTTGCCTCATTAATACGGTAGGGGCCTTTATTTTTCATCTGATCTTTACCAAGCTTTACCAGATTGTTTAGTTATGGCCCTTGATTTAGTCAAAAAGCTGTTTTTTGCCCGAACTTCCAAAGTAAAACATAAAGTAAGCAGTCACTCGCTTCATTGATGTTATAAGATCCATGTTAGCCATGTTAGCCATGTTAGCCAGTAGAGCATCCACAGGCCCTCTTGGGCCTCTTGTTCATCCTATCTTTACCAAAATTTACCAAATTGTTAGTATCAACGATAAGCTCGGACAAGTTCAGTAAAACTTTACTCTAAATCAATCTAACATAGACGGTTCAGACTATTTAGTAAGATAATTGTATATATAATGCATTGCGTTTATTGCTGTTATAATAGCGGGAAATCAAAAATAAACGCAACATCTTGCTGAAAGTGTGTTTTTTGTTATCGACTAATCATTATATTAAATTTGGTGATAGTATTACTGCCTGCATTGCCGTCTTACTAAACTTTAAACATGTTATTGACTCAGTGAGATTGTACAGGCAAATTAATACTTCTCTGGTTTATAATATAGGTGTTTTGAAATGATTCAAACATAAAAGCTTGGTTAAAAGCATACCGTTCCTTTTAAAAAGGATTATTCAGGAAATAGTTCTGCTAGCTCTTTCATTACCATGAGAGTGTGGTTACCGTCAGTTTTTTCAACTTCTGTCAGAACCACTTTCTATATCAATGTAGTGGCTTTCTGGTTTGATAAGTCCTACTGGTTTAACATGATCCAAGTCGAGATTTCTAATTTGGTGATTCTCCTGAGACATGAGAGTGCAAAGTAAAGTTCCTTTAAAACATTTGCTGGCTTCTTTAATAGGCTGTTTGAGATTCCTCTTGACTTCTGTCATCAATAACAGGGTATCGATATGTGTAGGGGAGTTCTCGTGAGACGATTCCAGTTCAGTATCCGAGTGTGAGGACTCACACTCACATGGTGATCTAAATGGCGTAAGACATAAAAACAGTTAAAACTAATGTTGCAACGTTTAAATATGTAATCACTGGTGTCATGCATAAATATCTTGCATACTCTCTTCATTTTAAAATGTACCTTCTTCTGGTTCTTGTCCATCTTCGTGTTTATAGGTGTACTGCAGTGGAAATTTCCCATCCTTTGTTTTTGTAACCATCAAGAATGGCTTATCTTCTGAAAGTGTTAAAAACAACAGGTCAATTACCTTGAAGTCTACTCCAAATTTGAATCCAATTGGCCCTATGATTTGTAGAGCACATCGTAACTCTGTGTAAACAAAGATGGCCGTCAGCAGCCATGTTTGTCATCTAATCAAAATGAATGTTGTTAAGGACACTACGTCATGCCTGTCATTTCCCATCCTTTGTTTTTGTAACCATCAAGAATGGCTTATCTTCTGAAAGTGTTAAAAACAACAGGTCAATTACCTTGAAGGTCTACTCCAAATTTGAATCCAATTGGCCCTATGATTTGTAGAGCACATCGTAACTCTGTGTAAACAAAGATGGCCGTCAGCAGCCATGTTTGTCATCTAATCAAAATGAATGTTGTTAAGGACACTACGTCATGCCTGTCATTTTAGTAAAGGTTTTAAATCAATAGTACTTATGTTTTTTGCGTAGTCACCATAAATATCATTCAGCCAGTAGTTTGGTCATTTACCCAGGCCTACAAACACAGGAAAACCAGTTGATGTTCCAAAAACAGGTTAGCCAACCATTGAGATTGAAGCTATATATATTGAAATTAGTTTTTAGCTCTACTGATCAGAGATCGGCAGAGCTTATGCCGTGGTGCGGCGTCCGTCGTCCGTCCGTCTGTCCGTCCGTCCGTTAACTTTTATTTGTAGCGACTACTCCTCTGAAACTACTGGATGGATATTCATAAAAGTTTACAGAAATGTTGCCCATGAAGTCTAGTTGATCCTAGCAAAAATTCATGTTGATGTGAAATCCAAGATGGCCGCCAAAGCTAAAAATAGATTTTTAGCTCTACTGATCAGAGATCAGCAGAGCTTATGCCGTGGTGCGGCGTCCGTCGTCCGTCCGTCCGTCCGTCTGTCTGTCCGTCTGTCCGTCTGTCCGTTAACTTTTTTTTTGTAGCGACTACTCCTCTGAAACTACTGAATGGATTTTCATGAAACTTTACAGAAATGTTGCCCATGAAGTCTAGTTGATCCTAGCAAAAATTCAAGTAGATGTGAAATCCAAGATGGCCGCCAAATCTAAAAATAGGTTTTTAAAAAACAAGTTTGTAGCGACTACTTCTTGAAAACTCTAAGGGATATTGATATGGGACTTTTTCTAAAATGATCAGCATGACATGATGTTGGTCCTTGTCGAAAATCGTTTTGATTCGACGTTAAACATGGCTGCCAGTGGCCATCTTTGTTTACATAGAGTTATATAATGAAAACTTGTAGCGACTACTCCTCTGAAACTACTTGACGGATTTTCATGAAACTTCACAGGAATGTTGCTCTTGATGTCTAATTGATCCTAGCAAAATTTCAGGTCGGCCGCAAATTCAAGATGGCCACCACGGCTAAAAATAGATTTTTAAAAAATAAGTTTGTAGCGACTACTTCTTGAAAACTGTAAGTGATATTGATATGGGACTTTTTCTAAAATGATCAGGATGACATGATGTTGGTCCTTGTCGAAAATCGTTTTGATTCGACGTTAAACATGGCTGCCAGCGGCCATCTTTGTTTACATAGAGTTATATAATGAAAACTTTTAGCGACTACTCCTCTGAAACTACTAGACGGATTTTCATGAAACTTCACAGGAATGTTGCTCTTGATGTCTAATTGATCCTAGCAAAATTTCAGGTCGGCCAGAAATTCAAGATGGCCGCCACGGCTAAAAATAGATTTTTAAAAAATAAGTTTGTAGCGACTACTTCTTGAAAACTATAAGAGATATTGATATGGGACTTTTTCTAAAATGATCAGCATGACATGATGGTTATCCGAGTCGAACATTATTTTGAGTCGGCGTTAAACATGGCTGCCAGTGGCCATCTTTGTTTACATAGTTATATATTGAAAACTTGTAGCGACTACTTGTCTGAAACTACTTGACGGATTTTCATAAAACTTCACAGGAATGTTGCTCTTGATGTCTAATTGATCCTAGCAAAATTTCAGATCGGCCAGAAATTCAAGATGGCCGCCACAGCTAAAAATAGATTTAAAAAAAATAAGTTTGTAGCGACTACTTCTTGAAAAGTATAAGTGATATTGATATGGGACTTTTTCTAAAATTATCAGCATGACATGATGGTTATCCGAGTCGAACATTATTTTGATTCAATGTTAAACATGGCTGTCAGCGGCCATCTTTGTTTACATAGAGTTATATAATGAAAACTTGTAGCGACTACTCCTCTGAAACTACTTGACGGATTTTCATGAAACTTCACAGGAATGTTGCTCTTGATGTCTAATTGATCCTAGCAAAATTTCAGGTCGGCGGGAAATTCAAGATGGCCGCCACTGCTAAAAATAGATTTTCAAAAAACAAGTTTGTAGCGACTTCTTCCTGAAAACAAAATCAATCAGTAGAGCTTCAAGGTCATTGACCTCTTGTTTAAATTCAAGTTTGTAGCGACTACTTCTTGAAAACTGTAAGTGATATTGATATGGGACTTTTTCTAAAATGATCAGCATGACATGATGTTGGTCCTTGTCGAAAATCGTTTTGATTTGACGTTAAACATGGCTGCCAGCGGCCATCTTTGTTTACATAGAGTTATATAATGAAAACTTGTAGCGACTACTTCTCTGAAACTACTTGACGGATTTTCATGAAACTTCACAGGAATGTTGCTCTTGATGTCTTAATGATCCTAGCAAAATTTCAGGTCGGCCGGAAATTCAAGATGGCCGCCACGGCTAAAAATAATTTTTCAAAATACAAGTTTGTAGCGACTACTTCTTGAAAACTATAAGTGATATTGATATGGGACTTTTTCTAAAATGATCAGCATGACATGATGTTGGTCCTTATCAAAAATCGTTTTGATTCGACGTTAAACGTGGCTGCCAGCGGCCATCTTTGTTTACATAGAGTTATATAGTAAAAACTTGTAGCGACTACTCCTCTGAAACTACTTGGCGGATTTTCATGAAACTTTACAGGAATGTTGCTCTTAATGTCTAATTGATCCTAGCAAATTTCAGATCGGCCAGAAATTCAAGATGGCTGCCACAGTTAAAAATAGATTTTTAAAAAATAAGTTTGTAGCGACTACTTCTTGAAAACTATAAGTGATATTGATATGGGACTTTTTCTAAAATGATCAGCATGACATGATGGTTATCCGAGTCGAACATTATTTTGATTCGACATTAAACATGGCTGCCAGTGGCCATCTTTGTTTACATAGAGTTATATAATGAAAACTTGTAGCGACTACTCCTCTGAAACTACTTGACGGATTTTCATGAAACTTCACAGAAATGTTGCTCTTGATGCCTAATTAGTCCTAGCAAAATTTCAGGTCGGCCAGAATTTCAAGATGGCCGCCATGGCTAAAAGTAGATTTTTAAAAAATAAGTTTGTAGCGACTACTTCTTGAAAACTATAAGAGATATTGATATGGGACTTTTTCTAAAATGATCGGCATGACATGATGGTTATCCGAGTCGAACATTATTTTGATTCAATGTTAAACATGGCTGTCAGTGGCCATCTTTGTTTACATAGAGTTATATAATGAAAACTTGTAGCGACTACTCCTCTGAAACTACTTGACGGATTTTCATGAAACTTCACAGAAATGTTGCTCTTGATGTCTAATTGATCCTAGCAAAATTTCAGGTCGGCCGGAAATTCAAGATGGCCACCACAGCTAAAAATAGATTTCAAAAAACCAGTTTGTAGCGACTACTTCCTGAAATCAAAATCAATCAGTAGAGCTTCAATGTCATTGACCTCTTGTTATTATTAGTAGTAGTAGAGCAAAGTACCCTATTTTCGACAGTTTAAGACAAAATAAGAGTTATAATTATTACAATCTGTATATGTCCTAACTTTGACATGGCTTTGCAGAAAATCATCTTTTCCCGCGCAATTCATCTAGTGTAATTCTTATTTAAGATCGATTTCGTAATGGAATATGTTCGACTGAGGTTCCCCGTTGGGTTCGCTATTTCGACAAGGAGCCCCTAATTACGACACCCCAAGGGAGTTTTTAAAAATACGAAACATATGAATTTTAATCAGTTTTAACAACACTTTTTAGCTCTACTGATCAGAGATCAGCAGAGCTTATGCCGTGGTGCGGCGTCCGGCGTCCGGCTGTCCGTAAACTTTTATTTGTTTCGACAACTCCTCTGAAACTACTGGATGGATATTCATGAAACTTTACAGAAATGTTGCCCATAACGTCTAGTTGATCCTAGCAAAAATTCATGTTGATGTGAAATCCGAGATGGCCACCAAAGCTAAAAATAGAGTTTTAAAATACAAGTTTGTAGCGACTACTTCTTGAAAACCATAAGTGATATTGATATGGGACTTTTTCTAAAATGATCAGCATGACATGATGGTTATCCGAGTCGAACATTATTTTGATTCGACGTTAAACATGGCTGCCAGTGGCCATCTTTGTTTACATAGAGTTATATATTGAAAACTTGTAGCGACTACTCGTCTGAAACTACTTGACGGATTTTCATGAAACTTCACAGGAATGTTGCTCTTGATGTCTAATTGATCCTAGCAAAATTTCAGATCTGCCAGAAATTCAAGATGGCCGTCACAGCTAAAAATAGATTTTTAAAATATAAGTTTGTAGCGACTACTTCTTGAAAACTATAAGTGATATTGATATGGGACTTTTTCTAAAATGATCAGCATGACATGATGTTGATCTTTGTGGGAAATTATTTTGATTCGACGTTAAACATGGCTGCCAGTGGCCATCTTTAGTTACATAGAGTTATATAGTAAAAACTTGTAGCGACTACTCCTCTGAAACTACTTGACGGATGTTCATGAAACTTCACAGGAATGTTGCTCTTGATGTCTAGTTGATCCTAGAAAAATTTCAGGTCAGCCTGAAATTCAAGATGGCCGCCACAGCTAAAAATAGATTTAAAATAAATAAGTTTGTAGCGACTACTTCTTCAAAACTATAAGAGATATTGATATGGGACTTTTTCTAAAATGATCAGTATGACATGATGTTGGTCCTTGTCGAAAATCGTTTTGATTTGACGTTAAACATGGGCTACCAGCGGCCATCTTTGTTTACATAGAGTTATTAGCTCAACTGATCAGAGATCAGCGGAGCTTATGCCGTGGTGCGGCGTCCGTCGTCCGTCAGTCTGTCCGTCTGTCTGTCCGTAAACTTTTATTTGTAGCGACTTCACAGCTGAAACTACTGGATGGATATTCATGAAACTTTACAGAAATGTTGCCCATAAAGTCTAGTTGATCCTAGCAAAAATTCATGTTGATGTGAAATCCAAGATGGCCGCCAAAGCTAAAAATAGAGTTTTAAAATACAAGTTTGTAGCGACTTCTTCTTGAAAACTATAAGTGATATTGATATGGGACTTTTTCTAAAATGATCAGCATGACATGATGTTGATCCTAGTCAAAAATCGTTTTGATTCAACGTTAAACATGGCTGCCAGCGGCCATCTTTGTTTACATAGAGTTATATAGTAAAAACTTGTAGCGACTTCACAGCTGAAACTACTGGATGGATATTCATGAAACTTTACAGAAATGTTGCCCATAAAGTCTAGTTGATCCTAGCAACAATTCATGTTGATGTGAAATCCAAGATGGCTGCCAGTGGCCATCTTTGGTTACATAGAGTTATATAGTAAAAACTTGTAGCGACTACTCCTCTGAAACTACTTGACGGATGTTCATGAAACTTCACAGGAATGTTGCACTTGATGTCTAGTTGATCCTTGAAAAATTTCAGGTCGGCCGGAAATTCAAGATGGCCGCCACAGCTAAAAATAGATTTAAAATAAATAAGTTTGTAGCGACTACTTCTTCAAAACAATAAGAGATATTGATATGGGACTTTTTCTAAAATGATCAGTATGACATGATGTTGGTCCTTGTCGAAAATCGTTTTGATTTGACCTTAAACATGGCTGCTTTGTTTACATAGAGTTATATAATGAAAACTTGTAGCGACTACTTTTTTGAAACTACCTGACGGATTTTCATGAAACTTCACAGGAATGTTGCTCTTAATGTCTTATTGATCTTAGCAAAATTTCAGGTCGGCCGGAAATTCAAGATGGCCGCCACGGTTAAAAATAGATTTTCAAAAAACAAGTCTGTAGCGACTACTTCCTGAAATCAAAATCAATCAGTAGAGCTTCAAGGTCATTGACCTCTTGTATAATGAAAACTTGTAGCGACTACTCCTCTGAAACTACTTGACAGATTTTCATGAAACTTCACAGGAATGTTGCTCTTAATGTCTAATTGACCTAGCAAAATTTCAGGTCGGCCGGAAATTCAAGATGGCCGCCACGGTTAAAAATAGATTTTCAAAAAATAAGTCTGTAGCGACTACTTCCTGAAATCAAAATCAGTCAGTTGAGCTTCAAGGTCATTGACCTCCTGTTTGGTTTAAACATTGAAATTAATAATAAGCACATACGTGTATGCTGAATTTAGATCCAAATGCACGCAAAATTCATTGCATTATTACACGCTTGAATTAGACACAAAATTCACAATGGAATAGGTAATTCTGAATTTGTGCTGCAGGTATTTCAAACAATACTGCATCTCCAGTGCATGTGATGTGCCAACGGCGTGAACAAGCCTTGCATTGTATCCATTCCTCCGGGCGGCTAGCTTCATCCGACCCACACCCTGGGCAGACAAGTTCTTCGTGATATCAGGAAGTGACGTGTGACGTTGGAATCTAGACGCGTGCGACGAAATGCTAGCAATCACAATTTTAATTGAACTGTGAAATAATTATAGTATTTTATATAAGTGATTGTTAGTTTAAAATCATTATTTCATATTCAATTAGTTATCCTACCTTGTATTATGCACTGCGATAAAACACGCCGGTTATTTCTAGTCTGTTCCTCGCGGCATCACAACAAGTGACGCAAGCTGCGACACAATTTCACCACTTTGGCAAAGATCAAAGAAACTACATCGGCACGTCGGCACATCAAATGCTTGTGTTTGACTACAATGCCGGGACGTTTTGATTGATCTTTTCATCATTTATAAACAAGTGCACGTTTAGGGAGGAATAATTACAGTGTACAAAAGGATTAAAATGAAAGTGATAAACTTTACAGTAAGAAATTGATATTTCTAATTAGTCGATTGTTATTAATGGATTAAAGAAAACATGTTCTGCGGTAAGACGTTAGAATATTTTGATTCCTAATTTCGACATCTCCAGCATCAAGGTCAAATCGTACAAGAGGAACGATGCGGACATTCAAAGGTGAAAAGAAACATTAAATAAAGTATTTCAGATGTTTACAATACAAAATTAAGTTATAACAAAACAACCCTCTTACCTCTTAGTAAGTATGCTTCTTATCCGCTTCCGTACGGAGCGAATTTTGCAGTTATTAATTTTTTTTGAAAAATTCCACGACAGCAAAATGTCAACAACAAATGCTTTTTCTTGACCTCAGAATTAAATATCTGAAGTCACCTCATTGTCAATAAAAGTGTTAATTGAAGCAATGCAATTAGAAGAAATATTAATAAATATGCAAGTATGTCGCAATTACGGGCATGTCGAGATAAGGTTCCATTGCTCTATTATATTTTTTTTAATAGATATATATATATTTATATATTTATTTCCTTTTTTTTTTTTTTTTTAAATTTTCTTGTTTCATTATTTTTAGCTCTACTGATCAGAGATCAGCAGAGCTTATGCCGTGGTGCGGTGTCCGTCGTCCGTCCGTCTGTCTGTCCGTCCGTCCGTCTGTCCGTCCATCCGTTAACTTTTTTTTTGTAGCGACTACTCCTCTGAAACTACTGAATGGATTTTCATGAAACTTTACAGAAATGTTGCCCATGAAGTCTAGTTGATCCTAGCAAAAATTCATGTAGATGTAAAATCCAAGATGGCCACCAAATCTAAAAATAGGTTTTTAAAAAGCAAGTTTGTAGCGACTACTTCTTGAAAACTCTAAGGGATATTGCTATGGGACTTTTTCTAAAATGATCAGCATGACATGATGTTGGTCCTTGTCGAAAATCGTTTTGATTCGACGTTAAACATGGCTGCCAGCGGCCATCTTTGTTTACATAGAGTTATATAATGAAAACTTATAGCGACTACTCCTCTGAAACTACTTGACGGATTTTCATGAAACTTCACAGGAATGTTGCTCTTGATGTCTAATTGATCCTAGCAAAATTTCAGGTCGGCCGGAAATTCAAGATGGCCGCCACGGCTAAAAATAGATTTTTAAAAAATAAGTTTGTAGCGACTACTTCTTGAAAACTATAAGAGATATTGATATGGGACTTTTTCTAAAATGATCAGGATGACATGATGTTGGTCCTTGTCGAAAATCGTTTTGATTCGACGTTAAACATGGCTGCCAGCGGCCATCTTTGTTTACATAGAGTTATATATTGAAAACTTGTAGCGACTACTCCTCTGAAACTACTTGACGGATTTTCATGAAACTTCACAGGAATGTTGCTCTTGATGTCTTATTGATCCTAGCAAAATTTCAGGTCGGCCGGAAATTCAAGATGGCCGCCACGGCTAAAAATAGATTTTTAAAAAATAAGTTTGTAGCGACTACTTCTTGAAAACTATAAGAGATATTGATATGGGACTTTTTGTAAAATGATCAGCATGACATGATGGTTATCCGAGTCGAACATTATTTTGATTCGACGTTAAACATGGCTGCCAGTGGCCATCTTTGTTTACATAGAGTTATATATTGAAAACTTGTAGCGACTACTCGTCTGAAACTACTTGACGGATTTTCATAAAACTTCACAGGAATGTTGCTCTTGATGTCTAATTGATCCTAGCAAAATTTCAATTCGGCCAGAAATTCAAGATGGCCGCCACGGCTAAAAATAGATTTTTAAAAAATAAGTTTGTAGCGACTACTTCTTGAAAACTATAAGAGATATTGATATGGGACTTTTTGTAAAATGATCAGCATGACATGATGGTTATCCGAGTCGAACATTATTTTGATTCGACGTTAAACATGGCTGCCAGTGGCCATCTTTGTTTACATAGAGTTATATATTGAAAACTTGTAGCGACTACTCGTCTGAAACTACTTGACGGATTTTCATAAAACTTCACAGGAATGTTGCTCTTGATGTCTAATTGATCCTAGCAAAATTTCAATTCGGCCAGAAATTCAAGATGGCCGCCACAGCTAAAAATAGATTTAAAAAAAATAAGTTTGTAGCGACTACTTCTTGAAAACTATAAGTGATATTGATATAGGACTTTTTCTAAAATTATCAGCATGACATGATGGTTATCCGAGTCGAACATTATTTTGATTCAATGTTAAACATGGCTGTCAGCGGCCATCTTTGTTTACATAGAGTTATATAATGAAAACTTGTAGCGACTACTCCTCTAAAACTACTTGACGGATTTTCATGAAACTTCACAGGAATGTTGCTCTTGATGTCTAATTGATCCTAGCAAAATTACAGGTCGGCCGGAAATTCAAGATGGCCGCCACTGCTAAAAATAGATTTTCAAAAAACAAGTTTGTAGGAGTTCTTCCTGAAAACAAAATCAATCAGTAGAGCTTCAAGGTCATTGACCTCTTGTTTTGTTCAATTTCATTATTTTTTTAATTTCATTATTTATTTATTTTGGTGTTAACGCCGTGTTAGCAGGAAGCATTGCTGTGCCTATTGCATTTTTTTCCCGGTTCGTTGATTTTTGATGGAGTTACGGCCCCTTGACATTTTTCGTTTTAAATTTCTTGTCGGCGCTACTCCTCCTAAATGGCTTGTTGGATTTCGACGAAACTTGCCAGGAAGCCTCAGTATGATGTCTAGTTGTGCAGCATGGTATATCAATGAAATTTTGGACAAGTTCGAAAACCAGCTAGATATAGATAGTAACGACAGGTTATGGCCCTTGATTTGTTGAAAAATGCTATATTGTATTTTCCTTAAATCTGTAGTTACTTAATTTTTTATCTGATTTTTACCATATTTGTTTAGAATGTTAATATAACCCCCACCCACCCATTTTTATGAAATTTCATTCATAGAAGAAAGTGGGACAAATTAAAAAATGCCCATGCCAGACTAGACACAGCAGACTTATTGCCCATGATTACCAGGTGAGCGATCTAACGCCATCCTATCCCTGTTTTTGCAATGTTTTAAAAAAACTACTGATGGGAATTTTATGTCGACAACCCTTTTGATATAAGAGCCGTTTTAGCCAGTAGAGCATCCACAGGCCCTCTTGGGCCTCTTGTTTTTAATAGAATGGCATTTTGTTTTTAAACAAATGCACTTAAATGTCATCTCAGCAAATGGCAAACTCGATTGTTTTTAGTTACTAAATTGTTTACAAACTTCCATTTAAGCATCATTGAGCTTTTTATTTTTAAGTCCAACCCCCGTTAGGCGAGACATGTGAATCCACGGATTTCTTGTTTTTATTAGGCCTAACAATAATATACACATGTGGTATGACAATGAAGAAAATCGAAATCTCAATATTTTGTTTAATTATATGCAATCAGTTTTCAAGTGAAAGTGATACATGATTAATAAATAAAGGTGCTATTAAATGTTAGTGCTTGATATGAGACTGAAGATTGCCATGTGTCCCTTTAAATGATGAAAAAATGACTTGACACATGTACATGTATGTCTCGGGGATTGCTGTAGCCTAAAATCATCTCGAGAGAAACATCAGTTTTATGAGATCTTAATTAGATTTGTTAAAATTAGGTCAGCGCTACATCCAAGATGGCTGCCATTACCATATATGGTCGAAACCTTAAAAAATCTTCTCCAGAACCGCTGGACAGATTTCAACAGTTTTTCTTTTAAAATGATCGACAACGCCTAGCCTATCACCTTTGTTCAAATAATGTCCCCGGGGTCAAAAATGGCCGTGCCCCGGGGGTCCAAAGTTTGTATATTGAGGTTTTGCATGTTTTTCATATAGACATATAGGAAAAAACTTTAAAAAATCTTCTTCTCTGAAACCACAAGGCATAGAGCTCTCATGTATAACATGTAGCATCTGCTTATGGTCCTCTACTAAGTTTGTTCAAATGGTGACCCTGGGGTCAAATTTGTCCCTGCCCCGGGGGTCACAGTTTTACACAGACTTGTATAGGATTTATTTTTTTTAATTAATTCATTTTTTTTTTTTTTTTAATTTTTTTTTTCTATGTTGGACCAGTCGGACCAGTAACAGAGGAGTAATGGCTCTTGATTTAGTTAAAAATGATATATATTTTGCCTCATTAATACGGTAGGGCCTTTATTTTTCATCTGATCTTTACCAAGCTTTACCAGATTGTTTAGTTATGGCCCTTGATTTAGTCAAAAAGCTGTTTTTTGCCCGAAACTTCCAAATAAAACATAAATAGCAGTCACTCGCTTCATTGATGTTATAAGATCCATGTTAGCCATGTTAGCCATGTTAGCCAGTAGAGCATCCACAGGCCCTCTTGGGCCTCTTGTTCATCCTATCTTTACCAAAATTTACCAAATTGTTAGTATCAACGAAAGCTCGGACAAGTTCAGTAATAACTTTAACTCTAAATCAATTCTAAACATAGACGTTCAACGTATTTATAAGATAATTGTATATATAATGCATTGCGTTTATTGCATGTTATAATAGCGGGAAATCAAAATAAAACGCAACATCTTGCTGAAAGTGTGTTTTTTGTTATCGACTAATCATTATATGTAAATTTGGTGATAGTATTACTGCCTGCATTGCCGTCTTACTAAACTTTAAACATGTTATTGACTCAGTGAGATTGTACAGGCCAAATTAATACATTCTCTGGTTTATAATATAGGTGTTTTGAAATGATTCAAACATAAAAGCATGGTTAAAAGCATACCGTTCCTTTAAAAAGGATTATTCAGGAAATAGTTCTGCTAGCTCTTTCATTACCATGAGAGTGTGGTTACCGTCAGTTTTTTCAACTTCTGTCAGAACCACTTTCTATATCAATGTAGTGGCTTTCTGGTTTGATAAGTCCTACTGGTTTAACATGATCCAAGTCGAGATTTCTAATTTGGTGATTCTCCTGAGACATGAGAGTGGCAAAGTAAAAGTTCCTTTAAAACATTTGCTGGCTTCTTTTAATAGGCTGTTTTGAGATTCCTCTTGACTTCTGTCATCAATAACAGGGTATTCGATATGTGTAGGGGAGTTCTCGTGAGACGATTCCAGTTCAGTATCCGAGTGTGAGGACTCACACTCACATGGTGATCTAAATGGCGTAAGACATAAAAACAGTTAAAACTAATGTTGCAACGTTTTAAATATGTAATCACTGGTGTCATGCATAAATATCTTGCATACTCTCTTTCATTTTTAAAATGTACCTTCTTCTGGTTCTTGTCCATCTTCGTGTTTATAGGTGTACTGCAGTGGAAATTTCCCATCCTTTGTTTTTGTAACCATCAAGAATGGCTTATCTTCTGAAAGTGTTAAAAACAACAGGTCAATTACCTTGAAGGTCTACTCCAAATTTGAATCCAATTGGCCCTATGATTTGTAGAGCACATCGTAACTCTGTGTAAACAAAGATGGCCGTCAGCAGCCATGTTTGTCATCTAATCAAAATGAATGTTGTTAAGGACACTACGTCATGCCTGTCATTTCCCATCCTTTGTTTTTGTAACCATCAAGAATGGCTTATCTTCTGAAAGTGTTAAAAACAACAGGTCAATTACCTTGAAGGTCTACTCCAAATTTGAATCCAATTGGCCCTATGATTTGTAGAGCACATCGTAACTCTGTGTAAACAAAGATGGCCGTCAGCAGCCATGTTTGTCATCTAATCAAAATGAATGTTGTTAAGGACACTACGTCATGCCTGTCATTTTAGTAAAGGTTTTAAATCAATAGTACTTATGTTTTTTGCGTAGTCACCATAAATATCATTCAGCCAGTAGTTTGGTCATTTACCCAGGCCTACAAACACAGGAAAACCAGTTGATGTTCCAAAAACAGGTTAGCCAACCATTGAGATTGAAGCTATATATATTGAAATTAGTTTTTAGCTCTACTGATCAGAGATCGGCAGAGCTTATGCCGTGGTGCGGCGTCCGTCGTCCGTCCGTCTGTCCGTCCGTCCGTTAACTTTTATTTGTAGCGACTACTCCTCTGAAACTACTGGATGGATATTCATAAAACTTTACAAAAATGTTGCCCATGAAGTCTAGTTGATCCTAGCAAAAATTCATGTTGATGTGAAATCCAAGATGGCTGCCAAAGCTAAAAATAGATTTTTTAAATACAAGTTTGTAGCGACTATTTCTTGAAAACTATAAGTGATATTGATATGGGACTTTTTCTAAAATGATCAGCATGACATGATGTTGGTCCTTGTCGAAAATCGTTTTGATTTGACGTTAAACATGGCTGCCAGCGGCCATCTTTGTTTACATAGAGTTATATAATGAAAACTTGTAGCGACTACTCCTCTGAAACTACTTGACGGATTTTCATGAAACTTCACAGGAATGTTGCTCTTGATGTCTAATTGATCCTAGCAAAATTTCAGGTCGGCCGGAAATTCAAGATGGCCGCCACGGCTAAAAATAAAAGTTTGTAGCGACTACTTCTTGAAAACTATAAGTGATATTGATATGGGACTTTTTCTAAAATGATTAGCATGACATGATAATTATTTTGATATGACGTTAAACGTGGCTGCCAGCGGCCATCTTTGTTTACATAGAGTTATATAATGAAAACTTGTAGCGACTACTCCTCTGAAACTACTTGACGGATTTTCATGAAACTTCACAGAAATGTTGCTCTTGTTGTCTAATTGATCCTAGCAAAATTTCAGGTCGGCCGGAAATTCAAGATGGCCACCATGGCTAAAAATAGATTTTCATGCAAGTTTGTAGCGACTACTTCTGGATAACTATAAGTGATATTGATATGGGACTTTTTCTAAAATGATCAGCATGACATGATGTTGGTCCTTATCAAAAATCGTTTTGATTCGACGTTAAACGTGGCTGCAGTGGCCATCTTTGTTTACATAGAGTTATATAGTAAAAACTTGTAGCGACTACTTCTCTGAAACTACTTGGCGGATTTTCATGAAACTTTACAGGAATGTTGCTCTTAATGTCTAATTGATCCTAGCAAAATTTCAGATCGGCTAGAAATTCAAGATGGCTGCTACAGTCAAAAATAGATTTTTAAAAAATAAGTTTGTAGTGACTACTTCTTGAAAACTATTAAGTGGTATTGATATGGGACTTTTTCTAAAATGATCAGCATGACATGATGGTTATCCGAGTCGAACATTATTTTGATTCGACATTAAACATGGCTGCCAGTGGCCATCTTTGTTTACATAGAGTTATATAATGAAAACTTGTAGCGACTTCTCCTCTGAAACTACTTGACGGATTTTCATGAACTTCACAGGAATGTTGCTCTTGATGTCTTATTGATCCTAGCAAAATTTCAGGTCGGCCGGAAATTCAAGATGGCCACCACGGCTAAAAATAAATTTTCAAAAAACAAGTTTGTAGCGACTACTTCCTGAAATCAAAATCAATCAGTAGAGCTTCAAGGTCATTGACCTCTTGTTTTCATTTGACAGGCTAGCTTGAACAAAATTGAAGTTTACATTCAGAGCTAGAATCAGCATCTGCCCCACTTGGATTTCCTGGCACACCTGGATTTCCTTGTTTCTTTCCGGGCGACTTCGGGGTTTGCTCAGAGTCATCTAAAACATTCCAACGATTTATATATAAAACAAGAAGCTCACATGGACCTAACCAGTCATCAGAAAATAAAGTATTCGCTTCATGACAGGTCTAGTTATATTTCAGCAGTTAAGTCAAATATTAGCTTTTTAGCTCGACTGCTTATGGGATGGTGTGTTGTCCGTCGTCCGTCGTCCGTCCGTCGTCCGTCGTCCGTTAACTTTTGCCTTGTGAACACTCTAGGGCCTTCATTATTAATCAAATCTTTTCGAAACTTTGCCAGTGTCTTTATATCAATGAAAGCTCGGCCAAGTTCGAAAACCAGCCAGATCGGAATAATTTCACCGGAGTTATGGCCCTTGTTTTGCTGAAAAATGCCATATTAAGCCTTGTGAACACTCTAGCACCTTCATTTATTATTTGATCTTTACCAAACTTGCACATATTGTTAATATCAATGAAAGCTTGGACAAGTTCGAAAACCAGCCAAATCTGATCAGTAACACCGGAGTTATTGCCCTTGTTTTTTCTGAAAATTGCTATTTTCTGCCTTGTGAACGTTCTAGCACCTTCATTTATTATTTGATTGTTACCAAACTTGCACAGATTGTTAATATCAACTATAGCTTGGACAAGTTCGAAAATCAGCTGAATTGGGTCAGTAACACCAGAGTTCTGGCCCTTGTTTTTTCTGAAAAATGCCATTTTCTGCCTTGTGAACATTCTAGCACCTTCATTTATTATTTGATCTTTACCAAACTTTTACAGATTGTTAATATCAATGAAAGCTCGAAAAAGCTCGAAAACCATCTAAATCGGATAAGTAATACCGGAGTTATGGCCCTTGTTTTTTCTGAAAAATGCTATTTTCTGCCTTGTGAACACGCTAGGGCCTTCAATATTAATCGGATCTTTACTTAACTTTGCCAGTGTCTTTATATCAATGAAAGCTCAAACAAGTTCGAAAATCGGCAAGATTGAAATAATTTCACAGGACTTATGGCCCTTGTTTTGCTGAAAAATGCCATATTAAGCCTTGTGAACACTCTAGCACCTTCATTTATTATTTGATCTTTACCAAACTTGCAAAGATTGTTAATATCAATAAAAGCTCGGACAAGTTCGAAAACCAGCTAGATCGGACCATTAACAGTGGAGTTACTGCCCTTGATTTAGTTAAAAATGCTATATTTTGCCTAGTTAAGACGATATGAGCTTCATTGTTCATACGATCTTTACCAATCTATATCAGATTGTTAATTTCAATGAAAGCTCGGACAAGTTCGAAAACCATTCATATCGAACCTGTAGCAGCGGAGTTATGGCCCTTGATTTAGTTCAAAATGCTATATTTTGCTTTGTTAAGACTATTTTTTATCGGATCTTTACCAAACTTTATCAGATTGTTAATGACAATAAAAGCTCGCTCAAGTTCGAAAACCAGACAGATCGGACCTGTAACAGCGGAGTTATGGCCCTTGATTTTGTTAAAAATGCTATAATTTGCCTCGTCTTACAATAGGGCCTTCATTTTGCATCTGATCTTTGCCAAACTTTTCCAGATTTTATGACTTACTTCTTTTTATATTATTATTTGAATTTTTGTTTTTGATTTTTTTTTTACCTTTTTTTTTTTTTCATTTTCTTTAAAAAAAAATCTAAAAAAATGTTTTTTTGATTTTTTTTACATTTTTTTTTAGCTCTATGTTGGACCAGTCGGACCAGTAACAGGGGAGTTATGGCCATTGAATTAGTTAAAAATGCTATTTTTTGCCTCATAAATATGGTAGGGCCTTCATTTTTCATCTGATCTTTACCAAACTTTACCAGATTCTTTAGTTATGGCCCTTGATTTAGTTGAAAAGCTGTATTTTGCCCAACATTTTCCAAAAAACGTAAATGGCAGTCTCTCTCTTCATTGATGTTATAAGAGCCATGTTAGCCAGTAGAGCGTCCACAGGCCCTCTTGGGCCTCTTGTTATTGTATGCCCTCCTGATTCTTGATCTTTATATTTTATATATATATTGTGTATATACAAAATGTTTACCATTTTCGAGATAAATGGCCATTCTAATTATGTTGTTGGCCCAACCAGTTGAAATTAGGTATCACATGTATGAATAGTGAATACTAAACATTCACAGCAAACATCAATTTTAGTATCTCAATCGTATTTAAATGAGCGGACATCAAAACAGGACGACCGACAACTCACATGTGCAAAGCAATATGCCTCCTCTTCGGTGGGGTGAGGTGGATGGGGGGACATAAATATCTTGCATACTCTCTTTCATTTTTAGCTCGACTGATCAGAGATCAGCAGAGCTTATGCCGTGGTGCGGCGTCCGTCGTCCGTCCGTCTGTCCGTCTGTCCATAAACTTTTATTTGTAGCGACTACTCCTCCGAAACTACAGGATGGATATTTATGAAACTTTACAGAAATGTTGCCCATGAAGTCTAGTTGATCCTAGGAAAAATTCATGTTGATGTGAAATCCAAGATGGCCGCCTAAGCTAAAAATAGATTTTTTAAATACAAGTTTGTAGCGACTACTTCTTGAAAACCATAATTGATATTGATATGGGACTTTTTCTAAAATAATCAGCATGAAATTATGTTGGTCCTTGTCGAAAATCGTTATGATTCAACATTAAACATGGCTGCCAGCGTCCATCTTTGTTTACATAGATCTATATAGTAAAAACTTGTAGCGACTACTCCTCTGAAACTACTTGGCGGATTTTCATCAAACTTTACAGGAATGTTGCTCTTGATGTCTAATTGATCCTAGCAGAAATTCAAGATGGCCGCCACAGCTAAAAATAGATTTTTAAAAACTAAGTTTGTAGCGACTACTTCTTGAAAACTATAAGTGATATTGATATGAGACTTTTTCTAAAATGATCAGCATGACATGATGTTGATCCTAGTCGAACACTATTTTGATTCAACGTTAAACATGGCTGCCAGTGGCCATCTTTGTTTACATAGAGTTATATAGTAAAAACTTGTAGCGACTACTCCTATGAAACTACTTGACGGATGTTCATGAAACTTCACAGGAATGTTTCTCTTGATGTCTAGTTGATCCTAGAAAAATTTCAGGCTGACCGGAAATTCAAACTGGCCGCCACGGCTAAAAATAGATTTAAAATAAATAAATTTGTAGCGACTACTACTTGAAAACTGTAAGAGATATTGATATGGGACTTTTTCTAAAATGATGAGTATGACATGATGTTGATCCTTGTCAAAAATTGTTTGACATTAAACATGGCCGCCAGCGGCCATCTTTGTTTACATAGAGTTATATAATGAAAACTTGTAGCGACTACTCCTATGAAACTACTTGATGGATTTTCATGAAACTTCACAGGAATGTTGACCTAGCTATCAAAAATCTATCAGTAGAGATTCAAGTTCATTGACCTCTTGTTAAAATGTACCTTCTTCTGGTTCTTGTCGTCCATCTTTGCGTTCATAGGTGTACTGCAGTGGAAATTTCCCATCCTTTGTTTTTGTAGCCATCAAGAATGGCTTATCTTCTGAAAGTGTTAAAAACAACAGGTCAGTTATCTTGAAACTTTACTGATATATCAGCTATGGGAACCTGTGGAGTTTTATGGAAATAAGGGCAGCTGCCTTTCAGAGAAGTAGTTGCCACAAGGTATTCCTATATAACTCAGTGTAAACAAAGGTGGCCACTGGTGGCCATGTTTGACATCTAATCAAAATGAATTTTTGTAAGGACCAACTACATGCCATGCCAATGCATTAGGCAGAAAACAAATATGCCGTGTGCAGCACAGGCGGGGCAGCTACAGGAGAGAGAGATGAGGATAGAGAGAAGAAGAAATTGTGTTGTAGTATCCTCGACCTCTTAGTTTACGAACACTTAACGAGTTGGCTAACATATATCAGTTGTACATTATATATTTGACATAATACAATGGCAGCTAATCTAAAGTATTCAAACTTTAACAAAAACTACTGCGGCTTTGATTAAGTTTTGCATTATCCATCTGATAACACTTCAGATGGTTCATAGTTGTTGTTGCTTCACACCTCAAGTACTCTTCATCATTCTTAGATGACACAGAATCCTGAGATGGTTCATAGTTGTCGTCTTCACCACTCAAGTACTCTTCATTATTCTTAGATGACACAGAATCCTCAGATGGTTTATAGTTGTTGTCTTCACACTCAAGTACTCTTCATCATTCTTAGATGACACAGAATCCTCAGATGGTTCGTAGTTGTCGTCTTCACCACTCAAGTCCTCTTCATCATTCTTAGATGACACAGAATCCTCAGATGGTTCGTAGTTGTCGTCTTCACCACTCAAGTCCTCTTCATCGTTCTTAGATGGCACAGAATCCTCAGATGGTTCATGAGTGTCCACTTCCTTTTCATGCCACTTGTCTCCTCCCTTAATTTTCAATGACTCGTTATCCCTATGGTCCTTAGATGACTCATGACTGTCCACTTCCTTTTCATGTGACTTGTCTCCTCCCTTAATTTTCAATGACTCGCTATCCCTATGGTCCATAGATGACTTATGACTCTCCACTTACTTTTCATGGGACTTGTCTCCTCCCTTAATTTTCAATGACTCGTTATCCCTACGGTCCTTAGATGACTTATGACTGTCCACTACCTTTTCACGCGACTTGTCTCCTCCATTAATTTTCAATGACTCGTTATCCATGATGACTTATGACTGTCCCCTTCCTTTTCACGTGACTTGTCTCCTCCATTAATTTTTTAATGACACACAACTTTCGTGGTCCTTAGACAGCTCCGGATTATTGTCCACACAGGATTCATCTCCATCGTCATTCTTAGTTGACAAATAATCCTCCTGGCCCTCGGATGACTTATGACTGTCTTTCTCTTCAGACGACTCAACCTCATCATCCTCTGATAACTGATCACTGATCTTTGCGTTCTCTTCAGTATCTATGAAAGAAAAGACATACAGAGTCCATTTTTAGTTCTACTGATCAGAGATCAGCAGAGCTTATGCTGTGGTGCGGCGTCCGTCCGTCTGTCCGTCTGTCCGTAAACTTTTATTTGTAGCGAGAACTCCTCTGAAACTACTGGATTATTTATTCATGAAACTTTATAGAAATGTTGCCCATTAAGTCTAGTTGATCCTAGCAAAAATTCATGTTGATGTGAAATCCAAGATGGCCGCCAAAGCTAAAAATAGAGTTTTAAAATACAAGTTTGTAGCGACTACTTCTTGAAAACTATAAGTGATATTGATATGGGACTTTTTCTAAAATGATCAGCATGACATGATGTTGATCCTTGTCAAAAATCGTTTGATTCAACGTTAAACATGGCTGCCAGCGGCCATCTTTGTTTACATACAGTTATATAGTAAAAACTTGTAGCGACTACTCCTCTGAAACTACTTGGCGGATTGTCATTAAACTTCACAGGAATGTTGCTCTTGATGTCTAATTGATCCTAGCAAAATTTCAGATCTGCCAGAAATTCAAGATGGCCGTCACAGCTAAAAATAGATTTTTAAAATATAAGTTTGTAGCGACTACTTCTTGAAAACTATAAGTGATATTGATATGGGACTTTTTCTAAAATGATCAGCAAGACATGATGTTGATCCTTGTGGAAAATATTTTGATTTGACGTTAAACATGGCTGCCAGTGGCCATCTTTGGTTACATAAGAGTTATATAGTAAAAACTTGTAGCGACTACTTCTCTGAAACTACTTGGCGGATGTTCATGAAACTTCACAGGAATGTTGCTCTTGATGTCTAGTTGATCCTAGAAAAATTTCAGATCGGCCGGAAATTCAAGATGGCCGCCACAGCTAAAAATAGATTTAAAATAAATAAGTTTGTAGCGACTACTTCTTCAAAACTATAAGAGATATTGATATGGGACTTCTTCTAAAATGATCAGTATGACATGTTGTTGGTCCTTATCGAAAGTCGTTTTGATTTGACGTTAAACATGGCTGCCAGTGGCCATCTTTGTTTACATAGAGTTATATAATGAAAACTTGTAGCGACTACTCCTCTGAAACTACTTGACGGATTTTCATGAAACTTCACAGGAATGTTGCTCTTAATGTCTTATTGATCCTAGCAAAATTTCAGGTCGGCCGAAAATTCAAGATGGCCGCCACGGTTAAAAATAGATTTTCAAAAAACAAGTCTGTAGCGACTAATTCCTGAAATTAAAATCAATCAGTAGAGCTTATAGGTCATTGACCTCTTGTTAACAATGGGTCTGAGGTTAGGCGACCATGCTTTGGAGCATAATAAGAATCAAAATGATTGCTACTAATGAATGAATGGTATTTTATGGCACATTGACAAATAAATAGGTCATGTTGTGCACACAAACTATTGAAAGACAAAGAAATGAAATAGTATTAAGTATTAAAAATAATGTAAATATATAAAAGAAAGACATAAAAATATAATAAAAGTGAAACTAGATAAAACTAGAACTTACTGAGCCGAAACCAAATTTCTATTTGAACAGGGCTTTACAAAAATCAATGTCAGGCATGTCACCCTACAGGGTGGGTCCAGATTAGACCACAAGGTAAAATTATGGATTTTTGCTAATTCAAGGGCATATAACTCAGCTATTAGCAGTCAACTCTTACTGGTTTAACAACATCTGAGATGTTATGCCTATATAACTACTGTGTAGGCTTGGTTAAAATCTGGTGAAAAATGAGGAGCTACAGTGCCCACAAGGAAAAATTATGATTTTTTTAAATTTTAAGGGCAGATTACTGAAGCGAGCAAAACAGCAGTGTTAACGGATACATTTAATTGACTAATTAATCGAGACTTGATGAAGATTGATTAAGATTTTATTGAACTACCAACTGACTTAGATTTTACACGAGAGAACAGAGCGTGAAGGTCAAGGTCATTCTTCAGAGATATTATGAGCAACCAATTGTGTTGTTTTCGGGTGGGAACAATATTTATATTGAGGGTGGGCGTGTAAAATCTGTCAGTTGGTAGTTCAATAAAATCTTAATCAATCTTCATCAAGTCTCGATTAATTAGTCAATTTTATTGAACTACCAAGCTGGCCTAAGATTTCCCACTTAGAGCTGAACAACACAATTGTTTCTCACCATATATTGACAAAATTGGCATTGTTTTGTCAATCAAACCAGTTTCATAATCAGTAATTCGCACTAAATAATGAAAACTCCATATTACTAAGTACGTATGTATTTCCAACTATTCTATTATATTCTAATATGTATTAATATAATATGCCGCCGCATTACATTCTTGTACATACATTATGTATTACACATATATAATCTGCCTTAGCATAATGCTATACCACTGTGTCATTACTATAATTAAAGTATATATACCAATTGTTCCAATAATCAACAATGAGTCCAATGTTGATACATTTTTAGCTCGACTGGCCGAAGGCCAACAGAGCTTATGGGATGGTGTGTTGTCCGTCGTCCGTCCGTCAGTCGTCCGTCGTCCGTTGTCCGTCGTCCGTTAACTTTTGCCTTGTAAACACTCTAGGGCCTTCATTATTAATCAAATCTTTTCGAAACTTTGCCAGTGTCTTTATATCAATGAAAGCTCGGACAAGTTCGAAAACCAGCCAGATCGGAATAATTTCACAGGACTTATGGCCCTTGTTTTGCTGAAAAATGCCATATTAAGCCTTGTGAACACTCGAGCACCTTCATTTATTATTTGATCTTTACCAAAATTGCACATATTGTTAATATCAATGAAAGCTTGGACAAGTTCGAAAACCAGCCAAATCGGATCAGTAACACCGGAGTTATGGCCCTTGTTTTTTTCTCAAAATTGCTATTTTCTGCCTTGTGAACGTTCTAGCACCTTCATTTATTATTTGATTGTTACTAAACTTGCACAGATTGTTAATACCAACTATAGCTTGGACAAGTTCGAAAATCAGCTGAATTGGTTCAGTATCACCAGAGTTCTGGCCCTTGTTTTTTCTGAAAAATGCCATTTTCTGCCTTGTGAACAATCTAGCACCTTCATTTATTATTTGATCTTTACCAAACTTTCACAGATTGTTAATATTAATGAAAGCTCGAACAAGTTCGAAAACCAGCTAAATCGGATCAGTAACACCGGAGTTATGGCCATTGTTTTTTCTGAAAAATGCTATTTTCCGCCTTGTGAACACTCTAGGGCCTTCAATATTAATCGGATCTTTACTTAACTTTGCCAGTGTCTTTATAGCAATGAAAGCTCAAACAAGTTCGAAAATCGGCAAGATTGAAATAATTTCACAGGAGTTGTGGCCCTTGTTTTGCTGAAAAATCCCATATTAAGCCTTGTAAACACTCTAGCACCTTCATTTATTATTTGATCTTTACCAAACTTGCAAACATTGTTAATATCAATGAAAGCTCAGACAAGTTTGAAAACCAGCTAGATTTAACAGTGGAGTTATTGCCCTTGATTTAGTTAAAAATGCTATATTTTGCCTAGTTAAGACGATATGGGCTTCATTGTTCATCCGATCTTTACCAATCTATATCAGATTGTTAATATCAATGAAAGCTCGGACAAGTTCGAAAACCATTCATATCGGACCAGTAACAGCGGAGTTATGGCCCTTGATTTAGTTCAAAATGCTATATTTTGCTTCGTTAAGACTATTTTTTCTCCGATCTTTACCAAACTTGATCAGATTGTTAATGTCAATAAAAGCTCGGCCGAGTTCGAAAACCAGACAGATTGGACCAGTAACAGCAGAGTTATGGCCCTTGGTTTTGTTAAAAATGCTATAATTTGCCTCGTCTTACGATAGGGCCTTTATTTTGCATCTGATCTTTGCCAAACTTTACCAGATTTTATGACTTTCTTCTTTTTATATTATTATTTGAATTTTTGTTTTTGATTTTTTTTTAATTTTTTTTTGTTTACATTTTTTAAAAAAAAAATCTTCAAAATAATGTTTTTACAGATTTTTTTTTAGCTCTATGTTGGACCAGTTGGACAAGTAACGGGGGAGTTATGGCTCTTGATTTAGTTAAAAATGCTATATTTTGTCTCATTAATACGGTAGGGCCTTCATTTTTCATCTGATCTTTACCAAACTTTACCAGATTCTTTAGTTATGGCCCTTGATTTAGTTGATAAGCTGTATTTTGCCCAAAACTTTCCAAAAAACATAAATGGCAGTCTCTCGCTTCATTGATGTTATAAGAGCCATGTTAGCCAGTAGAGCGACCTCTGGCCCTCTTGGGCCTCTTGTTACCATTTCCTTCAAGAACCGCATTTGAAAAAGACGGTTCAACTGTTTTATGATAAAACTGTGCAAAAGCTTTTGCTGAGCTCCAACCTGCTGCCTTCATAATTGTTTCTATTTGTAATCCGTTTACAGCTGCTGCTGATGTAGAAGCTGCACGGCAACTATGAGCTCCAAAAACAGCAATATCAATACCGGATTTGTTCAATACACTTTTAATCCACCGAGCGAATGTACTTTTTGATATTGCTTTAAATGGTTTGACAGAAGATATGAACAACTTCTGTTCCTGGCCCCTAATAACATCTGTTTTACATAAGTACGCTTTTAATGCTTCAACCAAACAAAGCTTTTTATCCTGTTGGTAACTTTGAATTTTTAATGGCTCCACATGAGTCCCTGGTTTTGACTGTTTGATCAATTCTGAAATATAACATATGACCTGGTCATGTTGTATGTCAATATCTGATAATTTTAAAATATGTATGGTTTGACATCATTGACCCGAGAGTAGCATAAACAGCATAGCCAATTTTTCAGATAACTCTAGCAAGGTCAGATCATGATTATCTGAACACTTAGATAAATATGTTAACACAAGATTTACGTCCCATATTTTTTGATATTTTGGTAGACATGGATGTTTAGTAAAAACACCTTTCATAAACCTTTTTATCACGACTTCATTTCCTATGTCACTTCCATTTATTAAGTTACAAATAGAAGACAAAGCTGACTTAGCAGTGTTAATAGCGCTGTAACTTAACCCTTGTTCATACAGTTCTGTTAGAAACATTAGGACCACTTTTATAGATGGATTAAAGATATCAGTTTGTCCCTTACTTGAAAAACGCATCCACTTTTTGAAATATGACCCATATTGTTTAGACGTTGATGTTTTCCATGATTGTAATATAATGTTGGAAGTGACCTCTGGTATTCCCTTATTTTTGAGCTGTTTCCGGATAATACTAGTGCAGCTAGTCTCATTTTTCGGACATGGTGTTTTTTGGAGGTATCCTGCGGAAGCACTAATACTTCCATCTCTGGTATTATGTAGGACTGTGCACAAATGTGATGGAGCATTTGGCTGAACCATACTTGTGTTGGCCATATTGGTGCAATAAGTATTGCTCTCTCCACTCCGTCTTTGGCGATCTTTTGAATGCATCGACTGATCAGACTGAAAGGAGGAAACATGTTATAGTTCCATTGCAACGTAAAAGCATCAACTGCAATTGCTTGTGGATCAGGCCTGTAAGAAACATACTTTGCTGTTTGATAGTTAATTCTTGAAGCTAACAAATCTATGTCAACCTGCCCAACCATATGTTCTATCCTTTCAAAATATTCAGTGTTCAATTTCCATTCCATATCATGGTTTACTTTCCGTGACAGCTCATCAGCTTCACAATTGTTTGCCCCAGGTATATGAGCTGCACTCAACCAAATGTTTTTATCTTTACACCAAAACCAAATTTCTTTAGCTAATTGGTGTAATGATGGTATCTTTCCACCGAACTAATTTATATATGAAATTGCTACCGTATTGTCCATATAAATACAAATATGTAAATCGTTTGAATCTGATGCTAAAGACTGGATTGTTAAATAACCTACTTTCAATTCCAAAAAAATGATGTGTTCTTGCTTCTCTTGCTCAGACCAAAACCCCTCTGTGTTTATATTGTCTGTGGAGTTAAC
Source organism: Cyrtodaria siliqua (assembly GCA_037043455.1). NCBI lineage: Eukaryota > Metazoa > Mollusca > Bivalvia > Adapedonta > Hiatellidae > Cyrtodaria > Cyrtodaria siliqua. The sequence goes on along the minus strand of JAWPHD010006238.1, from coordinate 15,144 downwards.
CCCTCCCCATCCAGTCTTACTTGAATCATTGAACAACACCACTGATGGGTCCACCCTTATAATGGGTTTATAAGCATGAGATATGTTATCCACATACGTTTTATTATTATGTTTACTTTCTTGTGATAACACAATTTTGGAATCAAAGTTACCCTTACACTTACTTTCATGTTCTAAATCTTTATAGAACAATGGTGCATATTGCATTCCTTGTTCGCTGGCCACCATTTTCCCAATTACTCTGGCCAATTCGCGTATGGATATAACCTTTTGCAACAGCAGTTGCTCGCACATTGTTATCATATTACGTATTCTATCTGGGGTCAAGCATACAGTCATCTTAATCGAATTAAGCACAAACCCCAAAAACACAATTATCTGAACTGGATTGAAAACCGATTTTTGTGAATGAATGGTAAATCCCAAGTTATCCAACAATCCACAGGTGTCTTGGACATTTGAATTACATTCATGTACTGTTCTAGCCTTTAAAAGACTGTCATCAATATATGGTATACTTGAGTAACCTTTTTTCCTTAATGATGCGTACACTGGCTTTAATAACTTTGTAAACACCCTTGGACTACAAGAAAGACCCTGAGGCAAAGTTTTAAATTGATAATGTATTCCATTCCATATAAACCTTAAATATTTCCTATCACTTTCATGAATAGGGACACCAAAGTATGCATCCTTTAAATCAATCGAAGCAAAATAATCATTTTGTTAAATGTTAGCAATAGCCGATTTTAATGTTTCCATTTTGAAATGCAATTTTTGCACGTTGTCGTTGAATGCTTTTAAATTCAAAATAACCCTCACACTACCATCTTTTTTGGGTCTTATAAAAATATAAGAATAATATTGCCCATGTTCAACAGATTCAACTTTTTCAATGATATTTTACTCTAAAAATATGTTCATTTCAATAGAAACAAGATCTCTATCTTTTTCATTAAATTGTATTGGCCTTGGTACAAATGACTGGAAGGGCCTGGCTTCTAATTCAATTTTATAGCCTTTCACCGTACTCATAATCCACGTATCTGATGTAATTTCAAACCAGTTTTCTTGAAACATAGTTAGTTTGCCCCCTTCAAAGTTTTCTGGGGTATTGGCCAATTTTAATGTACATGTACTCACATTTACTTCTTGTGATACTGGCGGCCCCTCTGGACATTTTGATTTTGAAATCCCTGCCTCTGGAAGGGTTTCCCTTGTTTGACAGTGGCGATAGCCGGGCGCATAGCTGGACGGTACTGCGGTTTGTAACCGTTGTTCCCTTTCGGGAACTTTTGCCCTAAAAAAGAGGCTGATGTCGTGCCAGCCAATTTTTGTGCATGTTTGCCTTCTTTTTCTATTTCATCCACCTTCTGATCGAGATCGTCGCCAAACAAATACTCTGTGACTGGCACCTCATTTTCACAAACCTTTTGGTATTTCATAGGCACCCCTGGCTTAATGAGTGATCTACGTTTCCGGTTTATAACATTCAGACCCATCGCCAATGTGCGGAAGGCATCTTTCGTATTGTCCGCCACTTCGGTCATATTCCCTTTCTTCATAAATATTTCCAAAGATTTCACTACCGGAACTATGGCCATACACATGTATTTCTGTGCAGCTTGCATAGCTAAATCACCAGCCCGACGAAGCTTTAAAGCTTGCCACAACTCTCTATTTACTTTTGGCACCACCACTTTCTTACAGTTCTCCCGTGGTAAATGTTTATCCGCAACATTTTAATCTCCTCTTCTGAGATCGGACTGTCAATTGCTGTAGTGACCAGCCTTGCTAATTTGTCGTCGATATTGGGTCCATAAATCGTTTTTTCCTCATACAGTTTCTCTAAATCAGAGAGAAAATCTCCGGTCTCCGTTTCCGTTTCGTTGTTTAGCTACAAGTCTAAATCGTCAATGTTTTCTGGTTCTTGTGAACTCGGTGACGTATCCGAGGGATTGTCGTTTGCGCATTTGTCTGCAACATTGCCCTCTAATTTCTTATGCAATTTTGCGACGCTCACAACGATGTAAGAAAGAATTTCCAAACTATCGTCTTCTTTCTTTTTCATCTGTTCCTCCATTTTGGAGATTTGCCCTTCCCAATCGAGCAAACCGATATTCCTGTGAAACAATCCGAACAATCCGACTTCTAACAACTTGTCAAAAGTTTCCCAATGTGACTCTAAATGTTCCAAACACTTTCCGTTTTATAATATATAACTTTATATCCGATTAAACGCCGTAAAAACACTTAAATTAATTAAAAACTTCTGGAAATTTTTCTCTAGAATAACCCTTTCCAAGCACAATTCTATAATGACCTTGACCTTCACGCTCTGTTCTCTCGTGAGAAATCTAAGGTCAGCTTGGTAGTTCAATAAAATGCGCTTGTATGCCTTGATATGTACTATTATATAGTTACATGTCTACTCAACCTATTTATTTCGTGTTTCTGACGATATGAATCAGTCATGTGTCCAGTATTTCGGTCCATAACCAGTGAGGCCCATACAATCTAACAAAGTGAGGCAGATGCTTCAACTGATGAACATTCATCGTCTGTTGAAAATCTCCTTTAAATATATATATATAAAAATCAGTTTAAATAAACAATTAAGTGCTGTAAAAAAGGTTAGCAAGTTTGACTATCAATGGCACATTAAAAAATAGCCATGATAATAAGTTCAACAGGGCACAATAATACCTGTGTGGTTAGTTAGTTACTTAGGCTAATCAATCCATCAACATTGCGACTTGGTCTTATGAAAATATGAGAAAGTTAAGTCTATCTCAATATCTGACATGTAATTTTTTTTTCGAACGAAATGAAATGTGTTAGTTACAGGTCATATTTTATGATTTATTTTAAAGAATAGTGTTTATTCTTCGAAAAAAAAAAATTAACTTACCAAATGTCCTTTACAATTGTTATAGCAAGTTGAATGACATTTTTACATATAACATTCTTTAATAGTTAACTTAATCATTTTTTACATACCATATAGTCCAGGGTACAGTTTGCAGAAATCCAGTAAAAGCATCTCAGCATAATCAATATCCAGCATCCCTATCCTTTCCTGGTTTAATAAATTTAAGGCTGATACTAGAAGTATGTAGTGAGCATGAACTGGAGGTTTTAGAATTCCTTCCAAAACTGGAACAGAGAAGTGTAGCAGCCATTCACGGCATTCGGTTGCTGGAATTAAAAATGATTTTTATAACCATTCTTGAATAAATGAGTTATGTTTTTTCGACAAAAAAACAGAAGGGGGCCTCCCTTTTTTCACTGCTGGGTGGACAGAGAGAGAGAGTTTAATTTTTCAGTGACATTCCCACAGCGAGGCTCGAAACCATGACCTTCAGCTCTGAAGTCAAACACTCTAACCACTTAGCCATGACGCCTCTCACATTTTTAATCCTAACTGGGAATAAATCAACTCTTAAGTTTTTCCTTAAAAAGCCTTTGCCATATTTGTTTTCCTTTCAAAGTCACTTAAATACATTGTACTACACAACTTGAGAGGATCCATTCATACATTTCATTATAATAACTACAGCCACAATCTCGAAAGGTTTAATTACTGTTATGTCATTAAAATGTTATTCAGCCCCACAATGCTACCTACCCATTGTAATACAAATATAAATACCTTTCCAGTGAGAATGGTCTTCAAGAGATCTCTGCCTACGTGACATAAAGTCTGGTATTTGTATTTTCTGTAGCCTTTGATTCAATAATAGCAACTGAAAATAACATTGAGAACATTCAGCATTTCAGGGTAGCCTCAAATATTGAATGGATCAAGTTGTAACATGAAATTCCGGACATTAGTTCAAACACTGCATGCTGCTTCGTTTTTCAAGACTGTAGTTATAAAAATAACAACTAAAGTTTTCAAAATAGATTTAAACTTAATGCGCTGTATTTAATATTGAATATTTATATGTGAATATTTTTACATAGGCTTTTACTTATATCTATGATTTTATCTAATAAGACAAAAAAGTTGATTGGAATTACATGCATGTAGTGAGTTATTACTAGGAAACCATGACAATTATTAAAAAATTGTTCTTAACCTTGTCGCCAACATAAAAGCTGTCTGTTCGATGTACAGTTGCGAACCACAACTTCATGAGCGCTTTGGTTACCCCAAGAAGTACACAATGCATCCAGTCAACCACAAATACTTGAGGAATGTCTACATAGCGCAGGACTAACAAAGGACAAGCTCCTTTTATACCATGTACCTGAAGTAGAAAGGATAAATAAAGAACAAGAGGGCCATGATGGCCCTATAGTGCTCATCTGATTAATGGCCCATTATCGAACTCGTTCGAGACCTTATGGTCATAGACAATCTGTGCAAGTTTGGTTAAGATTGTTAAGTTGCATTGTTATGAAATGTGGCCTCCATCGTGTAAACAAGCTAAATGTTGATGACAGACGACAGACAATGAACGCTGGACAAACAGTGGTCAACATAGCTCACCCTTGACCCTATAGCCGACGCATAATCAAGTCACATCGGGTGTGTACTGTACTTGGAACTACTTTTGTATACTCGTTCGGGATTGGCGCGACACATTTTAAAAAAAAAACAATCAACATGCACATCATATTTATAGCATATCACATGATTTGTTCATATAAACAAACAAAATAACAGACACGGCTTGATTTTAAGACAAGATCCGCAAAATCAGTTCAGAATAGTGTTGATAGCATCACTAGTAGTAGCTTGTTTGATCAACACAATTTAACGATAAACATGAAAATAAATTCACACACTCACACTGTATATACAAGAAAGGCGACTTTCTGTTATTTCCTCTATATTTAACGTTTTAATACTTCATTTATTATAATAGTCACATGAACACTAGTACTATATATGTCATGTAGGCGATACGTCATCAAAACAAGTATTACGTACGTCACAGGAATAATGTTATGTCATAAAAACAATCGTAGTATTTGGTTTTCATTGTGGAAAATTACCATGATGCATGTCTTGAACATATGTTTGTTTCCGATAGTTTGATAAAAATAAAAAAAAAATAGTTTAAAAATGCCTTTGCAATAAAAAGTTTATTAGATTTGTATAAATATGCCTTGTTCTTCCGCAGATTAATGGTGCCCTCCTAGTCGCCCAATATTAATATGCTGAAAAACTTGTGTATATATACCAATACAAATCTAATAGCCTATAAATATACTATAAATTATGAAGTATCTTGTATATTTCTGTGTCATCTAATCATATTTAGATTTTTTTAATTAATAGGTAGCTATTTATATATATATATATATATATATAATATATATATATATATATATATATATATATATATATATATATATATAACTTACTGCTTCTTTGGCCTGAATAGCCTTCTGGACATCATCGATGTAGGATCTTTGTGTCCGAAGCACGCTGTTTTCTTTATATGGCCAAAACCTGTGCATTGGACAATTTGGTCGACCTTCACCTTCATCCATACAAAAACTACATCCAAACTTTCCATTAAACTATTTCATGTTGGAGACCATAGCTCTTGCCGGAAGGTCTACTGTGACTGCCAAAAGGTATGCTTTAATAAGCAATTTTCCATTAGGCGTAACAACCTCCATTCCTGAAAATAAAATAGACACACAATCAACTAAAAAAGTTATATATGACGGTCGATTTTTTGGTAGTATGGCAGACCACCCACTTTTCCTGGGTAGAACCAGTACTGTACACCTCCCGCCATCCGTAAGAATTAACACTTCCTCACAAGTTGAGCTCCCAGTGGGATAAAAAGCAGACTATGAAATGTAATTATGTTGAACAAGCTCTATTTCTCAAGACAGCATGCCTCACTATTTTCAAATTGTGAAAGTAGCAGACTTAATATTTAATAAAGCTACTATATATGTTCATTGAACTAAAGCCTACTGAAATAAAAAAAAGCTTTTCAAAAACCATTGATCATACATATAATACACACTTTTAATCTGAATAGGTGTTGCTATGCACACTATTATGGCCTCTGCATGGAGATTTTAAATAGTTACATTAGAAATGAGTATGTGTAGTTAGCATATTCTTTTCTGAAGTTAGTATACCTTCTTCTGATAGCCTTTTCATAGTTTTCATCAGTGGGGCCATATATGTCAACATATTCGGTTTTTCGCTCTGGCAATAAAGGTTACATGGAAGAATAAACTTCTTTGAAAACCTATTTGAAACAAAAAAAAAGAACAATAATGAGATGCAGGGGTAGGATTCTACAGAATACACACTGTCATTAAAAGTATATCATCATTAGTTATATTGATACATTATCTGTTAAGCTCACAGCTAATTAGACTATATAGATTCCCTTGAATAATAAAAATTATTTTAAAAATATCTATATATGTATATGTTCAATGTAATTTATTTCCAGTAATAAAAAACGCATTCATGTATATTGAATATTTTATATGGCTGAATGCATGTGGGACGGGTAATTTATTTTGCAGTGTAGAACCAGATCTGCCAGCAAGTCTATTGTTCTCCATTCAGTCAATATAAACTTTACAAATGAAGAATTATACTACAAGAATAGAATATAATGGGTAATATTCTATAATGGGTAATATGTGGCTCTACAGAATTAATTTGTGCACTTGTACATATCCTGATGCAAGTAACAGTCAATTGGCTTTAATGAAAAATAATGTTACCTTTGTTTTATTGGGATCTCATTTATCGCAACATAGATTGGCCATAGGTTGCCTTTTTTCGAAGAGGAGAAGAGAGCAACACCATCTGAAAACCAAAATGTCTAAAATATTTTTGTTTTGACTTTGATACTTTTCCATAAAAGTAAATAAATCACATAAGGTCTTGTACTGAAACTTAGACATCAAACAATAATTTGTCATAGTGACCTCCAGACTTTGCATGATGCTGTACGATTTTATAGTACGATTTTATAGTGACCATTTGTGTAAGTAATCACTAGCTACTTTCCTAGCTACTCTGAAAGTAGATATAAAAATCGAACAGGAAAAGTAGCATTCAAGAACGCCAGTAAACCACAAACACAAAACATCTTTAAAGACGAATAAAAGACCAAATAAGACATCACAAACACAAAGGGGTTTACAATAGGACTACCGCCTTGGAACGGTCAGTGGTAAAAAAGGCCGCTGGGTGTTTAAACCAGGTTCTATAGGTGCACCAAAGTGGCGAACTGTAAATGAGTCCACCACCAAGCATGCAGTGTGTTGCAAAATGATAGGGTAATAACCACTTTTGATAAACCTTTTAACAAAGATAGTATAAAGTGATCATGACCAAGAAACTTACGAAGTTTGTAAATCATGTCACCATAGAAGTCGGGTTGTGATAGTCCTTGATGCAGAAGAGTTCTTAAATTATACTTTTATATTTGGAAAGAAGATTGCGAGATATACTGATATTATTGGGGGTTAGTACTAAATGAATGATTACCATGCAGGGTGTGGACTGGCTATATGTATTTGATGAATTTAATACATGTTCATTATTTAAATCATTTCGGCAGACTTTATAACAGATAAATAAATTACCTGTGTTCATTGTAAATGTCAAATGCAAAGCATTTTCCTCTTTCCTCATGTTGGCTGATACTTCCTTGTATTTAGATCCGTCACAAATGTCTTTAATGAAGACATCTTCATCTGCTTGATCATGTTGTTGTCTATGTGTTTGGACCATGTCACAAAAATGGCTATCTGTGCATAAAGATTGATTTTTTTTTTTAATTGAACTTTTAAAAAGGAACTTTTGCAGACAGGAAATTGTTCTCAACTATCAAATACCTTTTGGAATTTGTATGTAGCATGTTATGTATTGTGTGTGTGCGTGAATATGTAAAGTATCGGCACAGCAGCTTTTGCTCTTCAAACTTGTTAAGAGGACAGTCAACATATTTTACATAAAAAAGGGCCATAACTCTTGTGTTAATAATCCGATCTGGCTGGTTTTTCGAACTTGTCCGCGCTTTCAGTGATATAAAGACACTGATAAAGTTTGGTAAAGATCAAATGAAGTTGCTAGAGTGTCCACAAGGCAAATGTTAACAGACCAGTAGATCAAAAACTGTATTCACAAGTAATAAAATAACGTAAAGGAACACAAAATCATTACCTTGAAATAAATCTTTCAGTTGGTCCTCAAGATGTAGATCATGAAATTCCTGAATCTGGGCATTACCTCTTCGACATATGTCTGATGTACAAGGCTCGTTATCTAGAAGCTGGTGGCAATTATCACAGAAAGTGTGTATCGTTGGGTCTTTGATGTTCATGAATTGTTTCAGGAAGTCTTTCATTTTGTAAACTGATTTACAATATTTATCATTTGATACTGGAAGATGTGATCTTATCAGCAATAAAAGATCCAAGAAAGCTTCTTTAGACAATGAATGTTTCATAACAAAAAGCATGACCATGGTATATGATGTCAAGTAAGAATGTTGGCATCCATCATATAACAAATTGTGCTGAGCATTTCCATTAGGACTGTCGTTTTCATCTTTCTCTTGTTCAAAGAAGATTCTAGAATCTGTTGAGGGGGAATCGGAATAGCTATCCTCAGATGAACTATCATTAATGTCAGAATCAGATATTTCAGATGACGAAAATTGAGATGATGACATTTCAGATGACGAAATTTCAGATGACAGAGTTTCATAATATGAAAAATCCGCCGAACTTGAAGGATTTATGGTTGTTCCAGACGGTGCATTTTCAACAGTCAAACTTTGTGTATCTTTTACATACTGGTATTGTTCCTTTGTCAAATGATACCGAGCTCGTTTTTGTGATAGTCCATGTTTTAAAGCTCTTCTGTATCTCCTTTTTTCAGGGGTGTTGAAAGTGTTATCTTCTACCTCACTATCTGATAATTCTGTTTCATCAGAACTACTAGATGACAATAAAATATCTAATTGGGACATCCTGCTTTATTACCTTTGTCATGTTCATATAACTATGGTGATCTCCATTGCTCGCCAAATATGTTTAAATGTTGAACCTTTAAAACTGTTGGCCAGCTGTAAACTTCAGTTGGTCTAAAATAAATAAACAAACCATTTACTATAATGTTTGAAAGTTTAAGATCAGCTATTTCTTTTTATATTTATTTGTATACAATTTTGATCTGTTGCATGTGAAATCGGATTGTGGAGACGAAAATTTCACAGTACAAGTAAACTCCATTCCTCCATTTGTTCCCTGCCATTAATTATAGATCTTTGTGGTGTTAATGTTGGATTTCATTACCGTATTTGGGTACGTATTGTGTGCAGTTATGAACAGTGTGCATCCGATCTTTGCTGTGAAAATCTCAAGAAAACAAATCAAATATAAAATGCACACAAAAAGTTGGAGAAAATTACTGTTGAAACTCTGGAAAAATATGATCAATATTGAGAACTTATTTGAAAATAAACACAAATTCGAAAAATCCGACGAAATGGCCGGGTGTTTGTCAAAGGAGCAATTCTAAGACCATCATGATGTAACCAAGTACAGGTAAAAGTTTTAAGTTCATTTTTTATGCCACAAATTTTTATTGACGTCGGAGATTGATAAAATAGGGGAGGGGGATGTTACTCGGAGTTCAGATGGATTGTGCGCACTCGATCATGTTTTGCATTCAACATTTATTTAGTATAAAAACACAATATGTACGGTGACTGACTGACTGACATATGTAATATCCATGGAAATATTTTTATAGATTTTTAAAAATTTGTGTGCGTATGGCAATTAAGTAAAAGTACAATTGTACATACTGTTTCAATACACGAACTTGAAATAAAATTTGCTACATGTTGATTTTATATAAATAGCTGAAAATCTGCCTGTTTTTAATGATAGGCATGGACGTATTTGCGTTACCTACTGTCCCTACCCCGTAGGCCATCTCCTTGGCGAATTTTTTTTTGATTAGTTGATGCCTGAATAACAAATGAACAATATTCCGTTATTCGCAAAGAACAAATGATTCGCGAAATTAGGTGACATTCACATTCAAGATTAATTAATGTTTTATTGGACAAGCTTCAAAATACTTTTCAACGTTCGTAAAGTTCATAGTTTTAAAATGATTATATGCAACAATATAATATAGAATGCCTCAGTTGTTACGCATACCTGAAATTCGATGAAAAATAAGAAACGACAGCATCGTGCCCAGGTGAAACCAACAAACTTACCTCCACCGGTAAAGAGTGATCAACCTCGTAGAACGCTTATTCAAATTGCGTGAACCAAAAAGCGTTTATGTGAACAGTATCTGCGCATGCTCCACCAGGCAAAAAAGCGCGCAAACACAAAACAACATTTGCATTGCTTCTAGCTGTAATTTCTCATCGAAAATGGACGAAGAGCTGTTCGCTATCGTTGACTATGAATATCGATCGCGGGATATAAGTGTTTCGCTTATTGTACAACCACGAAAGGATTACTATCGCGTAGGCGAAGATGTATTGGCCAGATGTCCTGGGTACAGTGGAAAGTTCCCTGGAACCATTGCTGCTATCCATCGTAAGTTTACGATTGAATTTTGTAATTTCGTAATAAATAGAACCGACGCAGTAAACATCGTTGAAAGTGCATGACTGTGTATTCGGATGCACTCTTAGTCTTATTGTTACAACGTCAAATGCGATCACTGACTGGTGTAAAATAATCCGAATTCAATCAAATGTTTTCTTAGCCTACATAGGTCTCTCTGGTACTAGAATATCTAGCTCCCTTGCATGACATTCAGCAATAAAAACGGCTTGTTCAAGGACTGGTTGGTCCAGTATCCGTATAATGTGCCCGGGTGGGGTATGTCATATTTCTACTACAGTTGATGGGGTCATTGTTGTACACGGGTACTACAGAAAGACCACAAACAAATATAATTATTTATAAAAAAAAATTATCTAACTTTTATTTAAACACATATCCATATTTAAAATATATTAAACTAAAACTTTCATTTAAAGAGAAATTTTGATGGAATCTTAAGATGTTCTCATACACAAGCTGCATTTTCCTTCATTTTCAGGTCGCATTTGCTGTTGCAATGACAAAATCGCTTCCTCGATTGGCTGAAAACTTGATGGAAAAAGGATTCTGGACAATAGCATCCAACAACAAACAAATCATTTATCGGCCAAATTCATCGTGTATGTATTGTTGCAGATATCTGATTATGTTTTAACATTGGACATAAAGTTGACACTGTGTTCAATTCAAAATATGTTCAGAAGCTTTTTCTTCGGTATGTGTGGCCATCATGTCGGGTTAATGTAAACCAGTCCTCACTATCATATGTCCGGCCATCATGTCGGTTCATGTAAACCAGTAAAGTCTAAAAGAGTATGATAATGGACCTTTGGAAACGGCCAAACAAGACACATACAAAATATTGCAGTCTCGGTTTGAGACTGTTCATGAACGGTAGTGAAATATGCTAGCTACCGCTCACGCCCCCTAGACCCGGGTTGCACAGAAAATGAACACTGGAAATGAAGTCATGGTTTATTCATTAATTGTTTGCATTGTGTTATACTATCCAAGATCATACATTGCTCTTATTTGCTTTTATTACAAGAACATGTTCCATCTTCTCTTTCAATATAAGGTCGAAACTGTTGAGTCTGAATTTCCACATAATTTTTAAGTAACCTCCAAAAAGATTGTCATGAAAATTTTCAATAATTTAAAATACAAGAGGATCATACTTTATTAAAAGTATACTTACTTTTGCAGCAATGATGCCAGTGACACTACACCAGTAATACTTGGGGGGAAAAAAACATTCACTCCAACTGAAGCTGAAGATGCAGTGATTCAGCAACAAGGACCAATGTTCAAATTCTTCAGGTTAAAGCGCGGTTCAGCTGTTTATTACTCAAAGACATATCAGCGTGTGAAAACACGAAATTCGTATGCCATCAAATATGCAGACAGCAAATCAGCTTTAATTTACTTTTTCCTAGAGATCGGAGGACAAAACACTTAATTATATACCTCGTGTTGGAATTCCCTATCTTCACCGGATACCCATGAAAGATTTTTATAATGTGTCGTACTGTAACTGGAAAGATCAGATAAAATACATGTTGGGATTGACTGTATTGAAATTTCGTGATTTTGCAAAAGAGTATCATATACAGCCGTTTAATTGTTGCATACTTTGTTTAGTTAATGAATTCACGAAATCTTGTCAAGAATTTTTTGGTCAAGATTTCATGGAATTTCACTGAGATATCAGTGAGATATCAGCGAAATATCAATGAAATCTCATTGAGATCTCAGTGATATTTCACTGAATTTTTTGGTAGAGATTTCATGAAATTTCACTGAGATATCGGTGAGATATCAGCGAAATATCAATGAAATCTCAGTGATATTTCACTGAATTTTTTGGGCGAGATTTCATGAAATTTCAGTGAGATCTCAGTGATATTTCAGTGAGATCTCAGTGATATTTCACTGAATTTTTTGGGCGAGATTTCATGAAATTTCAGTGAAATATCACTGAGATTTCAGTGAAATATCACTGATATTTCACAGAAATTTCATGAAATCTTGCCCAAAAAAATCAGTGAAATATCACTGAGATTTCACTGAAATTTCACTGAAATTATGGTCACATTTTCACTGGGGATTACTTGTACGTTGTTTATTTAGTTGTACCTTATTATGACAAATATACAGGTAAGTGTCATTCAGATCCTGGAGTCATTTTCATTGTTAATTGGCAGATATGCACAATGTCCTAGACTCTGGGGTCCTTACAAAAATTGTTTATTTAGTTGTACTTGTGACAAATACACAGGTAAATATCCTCCAACCCCAGACTCTGGGGTCCTTTACATTGTTTATTTAGTTGTACTTTATTGTGACAAATATACAGGTAAATGTCATTCCCTATACCCCAGACTCTGCCTCAATGGTAAGAGAACTATGTACTATTTATCATTATTAAGTCAATATAAACTTTTTTAATTTTGATATTGTGATACTTCCTTTCAATGTACTATTTATCATTATGAAGTTAATCATATACTTTTGGAATTAAAAAGTTAGTGTTACCAGGAAATCATTATATAAAAAAAAGTTTCGATGGGGGTCACTTTATAATGGCCATAATAAAATGACCCCCCAACCCCCACAACCTCATTAACTTGTAATCCAATCTATTTCAATGTACTTTTTATCCGTATTAAGTCCATAATGGTGTTAAGAATTTAAAATAATATGTTACCAGCAAGTTATAATAAAAAATATATTTAAAATTATATAATAGGGGGTTACTTTTTGATGGCCATAATAAAATGACCCCCTACCCTCACCCTTTTAATTTTTTTAATCCTTCCTTTTTAATTTCAATGTACTATTTATCCTTATTAAGTCAATAAAGACTTTTGGAATAAAAAAGTTAGTGTTACCAGCAAATTATAATAAATAAAACAGAGGGATGGGGGTCACTTTATTATGGACAAAAGCCCAATATAGAATTTTTCCACATCCGGACAAAAGCCCAATATGATTTTTGTCAAGGCGGACAAAAGCCCATCTGACTTTTGTCAAGGTGGACAAAAGCCCAAGATAATTTTTGTGGATAAGGTAACGATATAGTATTTATATAAAAAAATAAAGTATTATGAATGGTAACGATCTTTAATAAAATAAAAATAATGTTAAAAGTATCTTGTCTTCTCCAAAGGTATCGATGTAAAGAATAGAAGTATTTGTTAAAAGGGAGTTAATTTACAAAATATGTTTATAAAAGGTACCAAAACATTATCACTAATTGAAGGTGTCGGTATAGGAGAGATGCGAATATTAAAATCAATTTATAATTTAAATAGTAAGGAAAACACATAGAGTAGATTAAATATTTTATTAATTATATCTATCACTATAGGTTTCATCATAGGAGAGATGCCAGTATTTATCAATTTATGACAAAAATCTTTTTGGGCATTTGTCCGCCTTGACAAAAATCATATTGGGTTTTTGTCCGTATGTGCAAAAATACAGTATTGGGCTTTTGTCCGTCTTCCACCCCCCACACACACACCCTCAAACTCCTATTTTGTAATCCAATTTATTATCCCCACCTATCAGAGCGTCCGTCCCCATCTTGTCCAGGCTGTAAATGTTAAACTATAAGGGCTACTAACTTGAAACTTTATAGGTAGATAGATCTCAATAAGAAGAAGTGCAGTGCACAAGAACCGTTACTCTGCACTTCATGTTTCTGGAGTTATTGCCATTTGTTACTTTTATTTTTGTCCGCACCATAACTCTAAGACTATAAGGGCTATTAACTTAAATCTTCATATGTAGATAGATCTCATTGAGGAGAAGTGCAGTGCATAAGAACCGTTACTCTGCTATTCAAATGTTCTGAGTTATTGCCCTTTGTTATTTTTCATTTTTTATGTTTGTCCGGACCATAACTCTAAGAATAAAAGGGCAAATAACTTGAAATTTCATAGGTAGATAGATCATATTTAGGAGAAGTGCAGTGCACAAGAACCGTTACTCTGTGCTTCATACTTCTGGAGTTATTGCCCTTTCTTATTTTTCTTACTTTATGTTTGTCCGAACCTTAACTCTTAAACTGGCTGTCGTTAAGACTGTTTCTTGTTTCAATGTACATTTTATCATTTTAAAGTCCATAATAGTGTGATGGATTTGAAAATTGTACGTCACCAGCAAAATATAATAAATAAAATAAAAATATTGAAGGTCACTTTATTATGGCCATACATTCCTTATTTCAATGTAATATTTATCCTTATTAATTCAATATAGACTTTTGGAATAAAAAAAATTAGTGTTACCTGCAAATCATAATAAATAAAACAGAAGGGATGCAGGTCACTTTATCATGGCCATAATAAAATGCCCCCCTCCCCCCCTTCAACCTCCATAACTTTTAATCCAATTTATTTCAATGAAATCCTTCCTTATTTCAATTTAATATTTATCATTATTAATTCAATTTAGTCTTTTGGAATAAAAAAGTTAGTGTTACCAGCAAATCATAATAAATAAAACATAAGGGATGCTGGTCACTTTATTATGGCCATAATAAAATGACCCCCC